>JAGDQP010030875.1:0-22296 GCA_022664845.1 Lepisma saccharinum | reverse complement strand
TGTGAAGAAAAGCTGAATACAGTGTTAATAAAGACATTCTACTGTTGACGATAGAATTAAATACTTTTGTTTGTTATGTGAAAAAAAGGGGGTTAAAATACATTTTACAGACTTTGCTTTAGTTCACGATGTGGACAAATACCGTGTGCGTGGGTTCTCCCGTTTCCTCCCACTTTCTTCATTCCACCAATGCATCCCATCATCACCCATACGGCCTGAGCCATAGTTACCTAAAGGGCTTAAAATAAATTCAAATTTAGTTCACGATTCGATGGTTCAACCTTGTTCTCAAATCTCGCAACCTTAATTTTAACATTTCCCGACGTCGTATAATGATGAAATTTTGCACCGCGAGGTAAGTCGACTGACAATACAATATTCCATTGTTGTTTATATATATTTATGTATTTTAAAAGCATTTTTATATAATATGAAAAAATACTTTGATTCGTTATCCTAAAATAAATACTAACCTGCAACGATGTTACGTTTCACTGGTTGCAGAACACTTAGGATTTGGGTGACAATATCAGCTTACAATATGGAGGGTGGGGGAGAGTATCCTAACACCGAAATAACTCGAATAATAATAATAATAATAATAAACTTTTTAAAAACATGGTTTTCTTAAAAACAAAACAATAAAATAAAACAATTCGTACCAAAAAGTAAAAATAATTTTGTTTGCAGGAAAATTACTTAAAAAAATTGATGAATGCATGACTAAAGAGAAAAATATAGGCCGCGCTCTCAAATACAATCACTTTATAAATTCTTCAATTGGCACACCTCATGCTTTTCTTTTTAGTAAAGCTTAAATAGATTTTTTTTAAAAGTAGTTTTCATTCATTTTTTAATTTTTGGTACGAATTGTTTTATTTATTTATTTTTAAGGAAAAGCATGTTTTTAAAAAGTTTTTTTTAATTAGTTTTTTAAAAAACAAAGGTGGTGCATTTAAAGTTACCACTCCCTTTGTCTCGTAATTGAGTGGTTTGTTTAAAAAGTCTCGAAACACCTCAACTTTCGTTTCGAGAGGGGAAGAAATATTCTAACAATTTTAAGTGTGCTCCCCGATCCTCCGCGGTCTAGTGGCAAAGGCTTCAATTTTCTTATATGGAAACATGGGTCGAGTAGCACATCGTTTGAAAGCTACCTCGATTCTAATTACAAAAATGGTTTTCTTTTTGAATTTGACTGAATAGTTTGGAAGTAATCGCGTTGTAACCATTTACTTATTATACACAGCCATTTATCCAAAAATAATATTTTACCCTATTAAACCTTACAAATACCCTCAACAACTTATCAAACAGTAGACGAGAACTGTTGGGAACATTATTGAGACAAATTTGAACATATTGAACCATCCTCCGCGGTCTAGTGGTAAAATCTTCAATTTTCTTAAATGGCAACATGGGTCGAGTGACACATCACTTGAAAGCTACGTTCATTCTGTTTACGAAAAAGTTGTTATTTTTTAGTTTTTGCGAATACTTCGGAAGAATTTGCGTTTCGACAGTTTATTAAATATACATACGAAAATCTCAACAGAAGAAAGATTTTGTCCTGTTAACCATTGTGATTACAATAAACTACTCGTTATACCGTTGAAGCGACTTACTTAGCCGCGTTGTGATTAACATGAAGTATCTTGCCCCCATTTCCTGAGGCTGACTATTTATGCACGATTTATACATATAGTTTGGAATCCTACCGTTGCCACTAAAGTTTCATCAGCATTTTCTATCCGTATTAATTAGTGTGCAATAAAAATGAAATTTTGTGCAAAGAGCAATCTTTATTTGCAAACAATAATAAATATTTATTCAATCGAGACATTAGTTGGTATTGTCTATATTATGAATTAATTATAAGGTTGTTACATTGTAAAAGTGTAATCTTATGTTGTTTTTTTCTCTGCTTTTTTTTCAGAATTTTTTGCAGAGTTGAAACCGGAACTGATAGCACCAGTTGTAGTATATCTGTGTCATGAATCATGTCCAGAGAATGGCTCTGTTATCGAGTCAGCAGCAGGATGGGCTGGCAAATGTATGATACATTTACATTTCATTTATCTAATCTAAGAAATTTACGATAGGAGTTCCTAATTGTTCAGCTAAAATCTAAATATATTTAAATCGCTCACAGGAAGAAACTGGATATCCAAACGTAAAATATCTTTGAGTTACTTAACAGTCTTTTTACAGATAATAATCAATGCTACAAGCTGAACATTTCAAACAGATGAATCCTTAAAATGTAAATTTACGTGGCAATGACCAATTTTTTTTTTTTTTTTAAATTAAGTTGCGCACTTTCAGGGTCGCACGTCACGGGCAGCTGTTCGCCCTCCTTAGTTTGGGACAGGCTGTCCCTAAAGATTGTCGGATTACCGGTGTTCCGGCATTCCGAGAATCTCTTGTGTTCCTCTCGTACTTTGACTTGAGGTGGTGCGGGACTAACTTTGGCCAGGCGTCCAGAATGTAATCCTGGCCTTTGTTCCTTCATGTTGGAACATGACTGCGAGGGAATTTGCAAAAAAGGAATGTAATTACTTTATTTATAAAAACATACAACATTTAACGCATATAACATCACAGACATCACAAAACAGGTGACTCTCGTTGTAAAACAGGAACAACTGAAAAGAAATAAAAGATAATTAGTTCAGTTTGTCCTCCAGTTGTTTAACGGTGTCCGCTTTTAGTTGGAGTTTTTTAAACTTGTTCCTGCTTAGGCCCTTCCACACTTCTCACATATCCACACTAAACACAATATGGTGTTCATCACCGCATGCGACGTCGTCCGGAATTCCTTGACGATTGCATCTTGATATTCGTCACTGTAAACTAGTTATATCCATTATTATATGTCCACTATTATATACCATCACCACACAAAAGAAATAGACGGAAAATAGTTTGGCGTCCATTGCTGCAGGTATTTCTACAGCAGGCACTCGATTAGAAAGTGCTGGTGTTCCAACACTATCACAAGCACACTCACGCATTCACACTTTCATTTATTCTTCATTTTTATTTTTTGTACGGTTTTCGGATTCGATTTCAGTTCGGTATTCGGGTCACTGTTTTTATTTTTATTATTATTATTCTTGGCTATCCTTTAATCTTATTTTGGTATTACTTCACCTCCACGGCACAATTGTGAATTTAGAGTTATTTAAAATAGGTTTGTTTCAAATTGGTTATAATTTATGTATTTTATATATATATATATTTTATATTCTATTTACGGGCCTGGCCGCCCTCCTCCCCATAACGAACTGTTTTTTATAATATAAGGAAACTTTTTGAGCGAACTCTCCAAGGACGACCGCATGCTCCAAGCTTCTCAGGGCATCTGCGACCTCCATACCCTCAAGCTGCTCCCTTTCTTCTCTGACCAAATGTTGCGTCTCGTTGCATCTTAGGACGATACAATGACCAAATTGTAAACTTAATTCCAACTTGGCACTCCATCTTCCTTGTTACCTAACCGTCCAACAATATGCTGATTATAATCACTACAAGTTTCGCCATTTGATATATTCGCTTCATCAGGTGTGAAGGCAGGATAAAAATCTAGAAGGATTAACGAAGTCCATTGTTTTGATTGCATCAGCATAGAGTTCGGACAGAGGCCAACATTTCGGACGACTTCAGTAATCCCTGTAGATTTTAAACCTACTTTCACACCTGATGAAGCGAATATATCATTTGGCGAAACTTGTGATTATAATCGACATATTGTTGGACGGTTAGATCACTGCTAGGATGGAGTGACAAATTGGAGGTAAGTTTATATGAATGCGACAAAATGGCGTATCAGAAGGCGGGTTGAGATACGCTATTATTGCACTGAGTCACTCACTTGTTCATTTAATGTTTGGAATTTTATGATGGAACATAAAAAACTTTGGTAAACTTTATTTTTATATGGGCCAGTTTAGTAACTTTGGACTTTGGCCCGTCACGATTCGCCTTTAGCTGTTAAAATCCACACCTATGCCCGTGCCGGGACCCGAACCCAGGACCTTCGAGCCGATGGCCTACCGCTCGGCCACCCGGCCGGCTGGAATATTTCATGTATTTGACTACTTGAATCAATAGGGATTGTTAAAACTAAACAAGTGCTTACCGAATATGCTGTACACCGACGTATCTGTTCTGTACTGTTCTGATTAGGAGTTATAAAATTAATGACATGTAATGTGTCAACGAATGCGAACCAATTGAATTGCTAATCGAGCACTTTTGACCATGTGTTTTTCAGAATCAACAAAATTCTAGTACAAAAACTAATACCTCGGGGAATAGCATGTACAGCATCTGTTTAATTGAATGTATTTTTTTATATTACAAACTTCGTATATTACAATATTGTTGAAACCGAGCCGCCGTAGCTCAGTGGTAGAGTGTTAGCGTAGCATTCGGGAAGCCGTGGATTGAAACTCAGGGACCGACCATCCTGGATGAGTTTTTTCCTCAGTCATCAGGCAAATATCGGGATGGCACCTTACTGCTTAGGTCCTGGCTGACACTTTCCCGCATCCTTTTCCCTCTGCTATCCCAGCCTGAGCCTTAGATGCCTAAAGGCCATAAATAAAATTAAAATTCAACAATATTGTTGAAAGAAAATCGTAACTCACTTGTGTTTCATCGTATTTATTTATAGTCACATATGGTTTTAGATACAGTAGTACTGCCATTTTACACTGAAACATTAAGCACACATTGTTATTCAACAGTCATAATATTAACGTTAATTACGAGTAAAGCAGTGGTTACACAACCTAACAGAGGTATTAGCTGCTTTCCAGAAGCTGGTTCTGTGTTGAGAATGTCTGTCTCTGGTGGTAGGCAATTATATTCCGATACCATCCTGATGAACATAAGCGTTCGACTTATTTCTAGCCTTGGTGCTGTGGGTATGTGAATATGCTGCTATTACGTGTGGGACGAGTTAAATGTTAATCCCTGAAAGCAGCAATGCAGACCAAACCCTACCATTGGATATTGTAAATAAAATACCATGTCTGCCAGATTTCATCTTCTAGAGAGTGTTCGAATATTTAAGATACTGAAAAGTTCG
Source organism: Lepisma saccharinum (assembly GCA_022664845.1). Taxonomy (NCBI): domain Eukaryota; kingdom Metazoa; phylum Arthropoda; class Insecta; order Zygentoma; family Lepismatidae; genus Lepisma; species Lepisma saccharinum. Next base: position 17,204 of record JAGDQP010030875.1, on the reverse strand, counting down.
GTGTTATTTAGGGATCATGTAGAAGGAAGTCTGAATATTTAACGATGGCGATTAAGAAGCGTAAGACAGAGTCAGTGCGTGTTTAGTGAGCGGGAGAAGCCACATTCCAAATAGGAGAGCAGTATTCCAGTGTAGTTGAAATGGAAGCTTTGAAAAAATATACTAAGAAAAGAAAGACGTCGAATTTTCGTGAATCAGTACAGGAAACCAAATAGTTTCAAAGCACTGCTAGTTGTGGCTCTGATATGATTAGTAAAGGTTAGTTTCTTATTAAAATTTACACTCACATCTTTTTAAAAGTTTGCTTGCTTAATGATAATATTGTCAATAAAGTATGTAGACGAATTTTTTTTTTTCAACGAGACTGTATAAGAGTGAAGGACTAAATGATTTAGGATCATATTCCAGGTATTACACCAATCAGCTATTTCAGAGAGATCGTGTTAGAGAAAGAGGCGGTCATTAACAATTGCTACTTTTGTCGTATTAAATATTAGCGAATAAATTGATAGGAAACATTATGGTATTGTGCAATAAAATGGTTGTTTATTTCACACGAAATTATTATTTTCATTTTGCTAATTGATATATGTGTGAATTTCAATATTTCGAATGCTTGTTAACTATGAGAAGAAAGATTTTAGGAACGCCAGCAGCTTAAAAGATCAGTTTAAAATACAGCTGTGTGGAAAAGGATGTTCATGGGACAATATATTAATTGTAATTGCTAAAAATTGTTACTAAATCTTACACACAATTTTATGTCTAATTAAACTAGTCTTATATTTAAACTTCTTACATCTGGAAGTTTCTACATTTTAATAAAATGATTATACAATAATATTGAAATGTCATCGATTATTTCGAGAGATTAGTTGCGAACCAGTTTGGTATGCGCCCTACATGTGAATTATTTTACGCTAAACGGCACCACCTAGTAGAATTTTCTATATCTATTATGAGTAGAAAGAAAGCTTATTCAATGTATTATGAATAGGTTTGAAGACTAAAAACTTTTGTAACTTTTTCTTTTTAATTTTCTCTTTTGTGTAATCATTGATGGAAGTGTAGAATTAATACTTTGTATTAACCCTATAATTATGAAGATCTTTCCAAAAGGCGCAAAATAATAATAATAATCGTGTTTGAGTTGACTGATGCCAGTATGTCATAGAGAATCACTCTCTAAACAATACAACATATTTATTTATTAGAAATTGTCACGGATACAGCAAACGCCATTTTACACAGTTCTTATAACAATGTGACATAACAATAAAAATATTAACAATAATAATAATAACAAAAATTATACATATCCTTGTGCAAATCCACCTCGAAGTTTATTTCATGGCAGGAGAACTTAAATACCAGACTTTTTTATTATTATTTTAAATTATAGTTTCCCCCCCCCCCCCGAATTTGAGACTTTTTTAGGTCCCTTGATAACAAAAGGACCTTCTTTTTCCGTTCGTGTCTAGAAGTTAAATCTCAGGAACTACAAGAGGTAGCGATGGTTGAGTTGTCGTTGGAAAGGTCTTGGCTAGACTAGCTCACAGCTCCTAGAAACTTCTTGATTGGTTCAGTGTTGCCAGCCCATTTTCTAATAAAAAAAAAGTTCAGATTGCTTCCATGAAGTTAGACCTAGCTAGCTGCGGCAAACTTTGCATAAACATCTTTCGATACAATACAAAAGCACAGAGAGTCTACGTTGCCAAGCAACCCACTTACTAGTGTTGCCAGCCTCTTTTCTATAAAACTACCTTTGTTTTCAAATTGCTTCGATTATTTTAGTCACAGCAGCACCAAACTTGGCATAAACATTGTTTGACTCGCTCCCCAGGAACCTTTGTCAATGTTGCCAGTCCATGCTAAAAATATATCTTATGAACCGTAAGATGAAGAGACATGCATGAGGTGTCGTTAGAGAGGTCGTCGCTAGACTAGCTCAGAGTCTACGAAACAGTCTTGATCATTTTTAAAAATAATAAAATATTCGAATTACTTCCATTCAGTTAGGCCTAGCTACGCCTAACTTCGCATAAACATTATTCGATACAAGTACTACGGATTTTTCCGAACCTAAGCACTGCAGTTGTCAGTGTTGCCATCCTATTTTATAAAAATTAATGCTTGCGTGGCTAAAATGCTATCAAGGACCGGAACCTTTTGCGATTGTGAATAGAATCGCAGCTCTAACTTGTTTCTTAATTAAGATTATCAGTTGGTTTCTTGCTGTTTTTCAATCGGAAATAAATGGAAGTAAAAATAGGAAAATTTCGGAATTTGAAATCGGAAATTAATAAGCTTTTAAAATACTCTAATGTAAGAAACATTCAACCATATTTTTTTTAAGTGATCTTATCGTACGGAGAACAAATGTATTATTACAATTACGTACCTTGAATATTAATTGTATTCAATGGGAAAACCATAAAGTTCCTGTAAGCTCTTTCGTTATTTACCTTATAGCTTCTTCAGCACAAAACAACAACTTTAAATGGAAAAATGTTTTTGTATGTATATGTGTAATTTAAAGATGTAAAATTAAGTTTTCATGTAAAATTAAGATCAGAAGTGTGTTGAACACAGTAAAACATTTTATGATGTGTATGTTACTCTTCTCTTTTGTAGATAGATATGTCTTTAACTGTTTATATTATTTCATAGGTCATCTGGTAAAATCGAAAGGCTGCAACATGAGAGCTAACATAGGGGACGCTGTTACTGTAGAGGATGTGAAGAATTGCTGGAATGCTATCACTGATATGAAAGGTGCATCGCATTTGGACTCAATCCAGGTAATTACGAAAAATTTTTTCCTCCCTAATCTGACAGATTCCGAGATTCCGTAGATCTGCAATGGTTTTTTCCTTCCTTAATTTTAGCCTGAATGTTCCAGGTAGTATTGTAGGTGTTCATACTGTTTCCTTTCGCTTTCTCATACTTAAAAGTGTCGCGGAAGAGAGTTGCCACATGTTCTAAATATTTGTGGTGGCTAAACACCGTGGCATGGATTTTCTCAGGGTTTTCCCTGTTTTCTCCCACTTTTCTTCATTCCACTAATTTTCCCATCATTAACCATCCGACCCGAGTCAAAAAAGTTGCCTTAAATGCATTCAAATTTAAATTTGAATTCAATATTCGAAACAAACAAGGTAGTTCTTGATTGCGATTGAAAGGTTACTTCAAAATTGCAAAGCAAGTGTGGATTTGTAATAAAAGAAGCATCAACAGTTTAAGAAATCAAGCCAACCTAAATAACTGCCCTGGTCCTCTGCTCGTAATACCATGTCTTTATTTATATTAGCCTCTTAGTTTAGTTTTGCTATCCATTTCTGTGTGTAAAGATTGTTGCAGGTTGTTTGTCTGTTTCACGCTTTTAACTGTTTGGATAGTTGATAACGAGTACCGCTGTGTACATTTAGTGGAGGAAAAATCATAAAAAGCTTGATAGGAGCATTGACGAGAATGAATTTCATTAACGATCTTGGACTTGGAATCTGTACTGGGCAGGTACGCAGGACGGAGTCTACCTGTCATCCTGAGATTTTCGTATCAATTACACCATGCGACTGTCGGAATGGTACCTAGAGAAAGGCCCTGACCTCTACTAGCTTTCTCTTTCTGAACCAACGAAGAATGTATAATATTGATTCGACGGCTTGGAGTATTGAGCAGCTGTAACGGCCATAAAATCCAGATGTACAAGTACATTTTAAATAAAATAACCCCAGATAATTTATAAAACATATATATTAATTCGTATTCATGAAAGAATGTGTTCCGAAAATATTTCATTCAGTTATGTATTTAACGTACATTTAAGGGACAAGACAAGCAGCTGTGTGTAAATGCGCCATATTTTACCCTACATTCTTCTGTTACTGCAATCACGCAAATATCCTGAATCCTTTACGTACGTTAATTGGTCTTTGACTTTTTTTTGGGGGGGGGGGATACAAAGCGCTAAATTGGTTGTCTTACTCTTATCCTACGTATCACTTAAGGCATTCTCAGAGAAAACCGGTTTTCTACCTGGAAAATCTGGAATACTCAGGGAAGTTTATAAATCTGGAATAACTCAGGGAAACCTATAATTTATGAGGGAAGCTCAGAAAAATTTGAGGTGGACCTGTCCACAGTTGGTAAGAGCACTTCCTCTGCAAGGCGGAGGTCGTGGGTTCGATTCCCACTGCTGACCGGATTTTTTCAATGTGTTAAAATCCTTTATTTTAAAGAAATTTATTTTTTTCCCTCATTTGTATAATACCAATAATGTACAAAATGGTTGGACTGGCTGGCGGTGGGATTAAAAAAATATGTCATTGAGTATTATTTACATGTTCCACTATACTAAGGACTCAGGGAATTTGGAAAAGAAAATATCATGGAAAACCTGGAAAACTCAGGGAATTTCAGGACACAAAATTAGTAGACACCATGACAAAGTGAAACTTAAAAAAAGGGCGAAAGAAAAAAAAAACTCGGAAAGATTTGCAATATATATAAAGACCACGTACGTGAGTCAAACTACGGAGTTCAATTCTAGATGGGTATAAGGTTTTCAAGTGTTCTGTAGTATACGGAAACGTTTGTATATATATATATTCAAGAATAACACGTACTTCTTTGAATTTGAATTTTATTAATGGCCTTTAAGCACCTGATGCTTAGACCGGGATAGGATGCGGGAAGGTGTCGGCCAGGGCTAGTGTGACAGGAAAAAATCCTAAAAAAAACCTCAGTCAGGATGGTTGGTCGCTGGGACTGAACCTTCCGAATGGCTCTTCTAGTAAGCCACGGCCGCTCGGTATCACGTACTTATGTAATATTAATCGTTATCGTCGTTTTGGTAACTGAAAAAGAAATCTTTTGCTGAGTACTTTTCGCCTCCGTCCGAAATGCTTCTTCAAGCGAACAACGATTTGTTTTTTGTAGAAAGAAACGACTTTTTTTTTGTATGAACATATTTATTTAAAAATGTGAATAAAGTGAGAAGAATGCAACTATATTTAAAGAAGAATGATCATGTAATGTGTTTAACTTTTACGTCACCATATTTCGGAATATTGAATTTCAGTTGTTTTACAACTGTTGCCAGATCATAAGACATGTTTTTTTGTTAACATGTTGATGTTTTAAATGTGCTTGGATATTACTAAATTGATGTGCATCTTCTGTTAACAGTCGTAAACCAGTCGAAATTCAAGATTCCAAAACATGGTAACGAAAAGTTAAATATCTTAACACAGTCTTTCTTGTTTTAATATAATTGCACTCTTCTAACTTCGTTTACATTTTTAAATAGACATCTCTACACACAAAAACACATTCCTACACAGAACAAACCGTTGTTCGCCTGAAGAAGCCTCCTGGAGGAAGGAGAAAAAAACTTAGCGAAAGATTTTTTTTTATTTTTTTCGTTATCAAGAGGACAATAAAGTTTAAAGTTACAGAGGTACGTATTATTCTGAGATGTAATTGCCCTCCGTACGTAAAACATGTAATTGTTTAGTTTGTGTATGTAGTTTTATTAGTTAGTGCTTTTGTGTGTATCCAGAAGACTTATGACAAGAAACAAGCTAATAATTTTGTAATAGCGTGTTTCACTTTTTGTTTCAGGAAGCTTCAGGTGCTTTGCTGCAAATGCTGGAAGAATTAAGAAGCGGACAGTCGACTGTTGGAGAAGTTGCGGAGGTGAGTAATTTTAATAAAGTAATTTGTTGTACCTTTTTATAATATCTGTGCATGAAATTCGGTTGAGAGACTTGGTGCGTGTTCTAAATTCAGATAACAGTGTAGAAAATAAAATCTTTTTACAGAATTGAATATATTTGTATGAATACAATCTATGCGTGGAGAGCTAAGATAACTTACATGTAACCATGATGAGCAAGGAGGGTATACAATTCTAAGTATGTACTTGCGTATATTTAGCCGCGGTTGCTTTTCTAAAAAGAACCCCCAAAAATGGTACTTCAGTAATACAGAGTGTCTCTGAAATAATGGCGCAAACTTGGGAGGCTATTATTTACAACAAAACAGGAAGAAAGTTCTTTTGAAGAAATTCCAAAATCTGCTTAGTTTCGGAGCTACAGGCCAATCGTCACAAATCACATCTCGATAAGTAATGGCGTAAGCGAGGACAGCGTAGCAAATCCCACTCGAAGTAGTACCCACTACATTTATTTAAGTTATGCTTATGATTGGCAAATGCAGCTTAGAAGAGATTTTTATGCTTGCCCTATTTTAAACCATTCTATTCCTTGACAATGAAATTCTTAGGTTGCGAAACCTGTCTATGTGGCACTCCGTCAGTTAAAAACATTGCTTAAATAGATGTATTGGGTACTACTACGAGAGTCATTTGCTAAGCGGACACTCCTTATCATGTGTCGAGCTATGACGCAAGGTGTCTACTGACTTTGAAAACCTGGAATTAGGCTGGAATTTTATTTTGGACCTGGAAAACCTGGAATTGGGAGCAGAAATATGGATTTCTGTTAAGTTATTATTTTTAACTTAAATTTTCACTCTGTAAATGTTTAAAATAAAGTTCATTAAATTAAATTTGTAAATTTAAGGTCACGTAATGAGGCACTTAAAGATGATGAAGAAGAAGAAGCAGTAGAAGTAGTAGTAGTTGAGGTGGTGGTAGTGATAATAATAATAATAATAATAATAATAATAATAGAAGAAGAAGCTTTCAGGAACTCAGATTTCTTGTGATTACTAGTACGGCGACTCCGACGGTACCTGAGCTGATGTCAGCTATACTTTTTTTTTTGATTGATGCTTTATTTTTCTTCTCATTTCAACTTCCACTTATCCTTTACTCTAACCATGCATGTTTTATTTTCTAATTGGGTTAATGTGCTTATGTACTTTGGGTCTGATGTTAAACTGTTTTGAATTTGCCTTAACTTCAATACATATTTTGTTAAGTATTTGAATTCAAATAAAGCCATTTTAAACGCACCAAGAACCCAATTATAACTATTTAAGTAGTTGCTTCGATATGAATTGGATAGGTTCGGAACGGCTCTTGCTCCGTCTGAACGGAGATATTCGGGTTGAAAACTACACCAAAGCTTGTTGATTTTGCGTGTAATTACTCAGTCGTGTCAGGACCATGGAAAGCAGAATCCACTTTTCATTCTAGATTTTAATTCTACGACGTCAGTTAAACTTGACCTACCACTGTTTCTTATCAGTTTTCTGATGATGATTCAGAAACAAATTTCGAAAGTTGGAGCAATTCACGTTCCCTTGAGCTTACCTGCGGCAACTGAATGTTTGGTACTAGTTTCCCAGAATGCAATGAAGTTTCCCAGAATGCAATGAAATGGTATAAAAACATTAAGAAGATTTTCAAAATTCGGTTTAAAGGATCTGCTTTTTCGAGAAATGTTTGTGAGGAAACAATATTTTTACTGTGACTTCTAACACTGTTCTTTATGATGACTTCTAAAAGAAAGAAGTTACATTTAGAAAGAAAAGTTTTCTTTCCATATTATTTGGTGAATTAGATCGCTACAAGCTTAAAATCATACTATTGGATTTTGTATTATTAACAGCTAAGAAAATAAAGGGCGGGTGCCTTAATACCGAGCGGCCGTGGGTCAGTGCTAGAGCGCTGGGTTTCGGGGCTGCATTCGGGAGGTCGTGGTTCAATCCCAGCGACCGACCATCCTGACTAAGGTTTTTCCAGGGTTTTTCCTCATTCACACCAGGCAGATGCCGGGATGGAACCTTCTCGTATCCTTTCCCTCCCCTATCCCAGCCTGAACCTTAGATGCCTGAAGACTATAAATAAAATTTAAAATTCAAATTAAAAAAAAAAACGAATGACTGTAGCTGACTGACTGATGGAGAGTTGATCGGAGCATCAGTATTGAAACTTTTCTTGTGTAGGTGTTTGTGTCAAAACTATTCGGCATTGAACGTATTTATGGAATAACAATACTTTTATAAGTGTATATTTTTAAATCATCGTTTTGTCACATTCGATTGTAGTTTCTAATTACAGACTGTCTGTCAAGTTGAACACGTGTATGCAGAGTGTGAGACTTCCTTCCCGGATGTTTGATCAAATTGTTCCAAAATTATTACAGTGTTACTTTTGAAGAACACCTGGTTGTATCTGAAATAAGACATATTCAAGTAATAACTCATGGTAACTTCTTATTTCCTGTTGCTGTGCCTACGTATCGAGTTTATTAAAATTAATATATCTGGTGTCGTAAAAAGTAATCCATTATTTTGCCAATAGATGGCTTCAGTGATCTGTATCTCGCGTTGTATAAGTCCGATCGGGTTCAACGAGATGGTGTTCAAACGATGAGATTGCGTACTGCAAACACTGTTCAGATAGTTGTGATGAGTTGACTCAGTTTGTGTGAGCGCGCGTCAAAATGGACACTAGCAAAGAGAAAATACGATATATTTTACAGTTTTTCTTCGATAAAGGCGAAAACTCAAGCCAGCCGACTGCAAATGTGAATAGTGTTTATGGTCCTGATACTGTAACAGCCAATCACGCGCAATTTTGGTTTCGTCGATTCCGTTCCGGTAATTTTGACGTCAAAGATGTACCACGCACTGGAAGGCCAAGTGTCGAAAATGTCGATAAAATCATGGACATTGTCGCGTCCGACCGTCATGTAAGCACTGTTTCGATTGCCCAAGAGCTAAACATTGCACAAAAAACCGTGTGGAACCATTTGCATAAGGCTGGATACACAAAGAAGCTTGATGTATGGGTGCCACACGAGTTAACGCAAAAAATCCTCATGGACCGAATTTCCATCTGCGAATCGCTGCTGAATCGCAACAAAAGCGACCCATTTCTGAAGCGGTTGGCGACTGGTGATGAAAAGTGGATCACTTACGACAACGTCACGCGAAAAGGTCGTGGTCGAAGCGCGGTGCGCCGGCGCAAACGGTGCCCAAGCCAGGAAGGCTTTGCTGTGTGTTTGGTGGGATTGGCAGGGAATTATCTACTATGAGCTACTCCCCTACGGCCAAACCCTTAACTCGGAACTATACTGTCAACAATTGGACCGTCTGAAGGCAGCAATCGCCCAGAAGCGCCCAGCTTTGGCCAATAGGAGAGGCATTGTGTTCCACCAGGACAACGCCAGGTCACACACATCGATAGTGACTCGCCAGAAGGTCCGGGAGCTTGGTTGGGAGGTTCTTATGCATCCACCTTATAGTCCGGACCTGGCACCGAGTGATTACCATCTGTTCCTGTCCATGGCGAACACGTTTGCTGGTGAAAAATTCGCTTCAAGAGAGGCTTGTGAAAATCGACTGTCTCAATTTTTTGCCAATAGGGACAAGGGCTTCTATGAGAGAGGCATCATGATATTACCTTCCAAATGGCAACACGTTATCGAACAAAACGGCGCATATGTGACCTAAATCGGATCATTCTAACTATGGTAAGTCAAATATATATATATATATAACAAAGGACCGTTACACTAGTACTGTTTTGAATAACAACTGAAGAAACAATTTTTTTTCCGTGAGTAAATTTTTCAGTATTTGTCTATTTTTATCTCTATTGATTTGAACTACTTCTACTTTCTCAAAACACTTAGTTTTTCGATTTATATGGGGATTTTTTGATTCATCGTAAGTCCCCAAAAGTGAATTTTAATTATTTTATCTACTAAATTGTTATGGTTATTTTTAGGGGGTTCTGCTTCATAATAATACATTGATTGATTTCATATAAACATATCTCTTATATTACAAACTATACTATATAAGAGCATTTCATACTTCGAATCGCCATTGAGGGGGCACGCAGGTTTGATTCCTGCTGTTGCACATGCTAATTGATGTTTAGAAAACATTTCTTCAGTGTTACCAAGGTGTAGACTAAAAACCTGGTCGCTATTTTCCATATACTTTTTAACCGAGAAGTTGTCGCCGAGGTATGTCACTATCCAGAGCAAAGCCCTGGCCGCTAGCTTTCACAGAATGCTAGTACAGAGACGATGTGCGGGGGAATAAAATATGACGCACGGATTTCAACAGCCAACCTAATATATATATTGGGAGAGGAGAGCCGAAGCTCTCACTGTGATCGCTACCTCTTTATTCAGGTAGCTCCCCAATTGGCCTCACGACGCTGGGTGGACGCCGCACAGGCAACACCATCTGGAGTACTGCAACGGTCACCCGTCCAAGCACTGACCAGACCCAGAGCTGCTTGACTTCGGTGATCTTACGGGAAGCGGTAGACCAGCTCGGCTAGGGCGTTGCTATATATATATAGACCCGTTTTAGTGGTTGGTTAGTGTTGCTGACTACGGATTGAGTGGTCCCGGGTTCGTTTCCTGGCGCTGCCAAGGAATTTTTTCAAGGCGGGTGGGTCTGGAACGGTGCCCACCCAGCATTGTGATGGTACTGAGGAGGCGCTATGAATAAAGGTAGTGGCGATCAAGTGAGATCTTAGGCTCTCCAACCCGTCTGGTCAGCTTGGGAGTAGTAGACTAATCTCCTCCCTGCGGGAAGAGGCCTCATCCAGTAGTGGATCGAATATGGCTGTGATTTATTTATTATTATATATATATATACATAGAGGGAGGGGAAGGGGAAAGACATGCAGGCTAATTTTCCAGTAGGGGGTTACTAAATCAGACCGATCATACTAAATCATTTACATTAAGCTACTTAATAAACATCACAAAAGAAATGACTTCCAAGTAGGTTTCTTAGCGTCTAGGGGGGAGAAATTTTTCCTGACAAGGACGAAAAATAAATTTATCACTTTGGGAAACTTACTTGCCAGGGAGGAAATCCAGGGCATCCCCCCACTAATTCGCACACTGACTGGCCCTTCCCCAGCAGTCCCACTTATTTTCATGGTATCTGAATTACAAAGATGTTGAAGATAGTCTAGATCCTTATGGCCGGATGGAGGAAAGTAAACAGTTTTGTTTTCGTATATGTTCTAAAATTCCAAGACCTCCGGCTGGCTGAAAAGTTAGTACGCTTGCTTCCTGTGCACGTGGTCACGAGTTCGAGTTCTGCTGAGGTTCATTGAATTCAGTGGTTTAGATTCCACTTTATATATAAAAACTTAAGACCCCATCCTTAGAAATCAGGGTGTCTACTACCTCGGAAAACCTGGAATACTCAAGGAATTTTATAAATCTGGAAAACTCATGGAAATCTATAATTTATGAGGTAGACCTCCCCTCAGTTGGTAAGAGCACTGTCTCGGCAAGGCGGAGGTCGTGGGTTCGATTCCCACTGCTGACCGGATTTTTTGAATGTGTGTCTTCTGTTTTAAAGAAATTTTCTTTTTCTTTTTTACTTGTGAAATATCAATAATTTACAAGATCCTTGAGATTAAAAAACGTCATTGCGTATTATTTACGTAAAACTTGATTTTTATATGGGGCAGTCTAGTAACTGTCGACTTCGGCCCGTCACGATTCGCCTTTAGCTATTAAAATCCACACCCATGTTCCTGCCGGGACTCGATCCCGGCACCTTCGAGCCGATGGCCTACCGCTGCAGACCGCTTGGTCACCCGGCCAGCAATATTATTTACATGTTCCACTATACTAAGAACTCTGGGAATTTGAAAAAAAAAAAAAATGAAAAACCTGGAAAACTCGGGGAATTTCAAGTCACAAAATTAGTAGACTCCGTGAGAAACTCAACCAATCGAAAGTTCCAAAACTGATTTTTTTTCCCTCCTTTATTGAGTTGCCCAAGATTTAAGTGTTTGTAAAACTGACTTTTTTGTAATTGTGTTCTGTGGATCATTGCAGGGCACAGTGGTAGAGACATTCAAGTACACAGAGAGGGATGCCATTCTATATGCCCTAGGAGGTAAGCAACTTTTCCGTTATTTATTGCTAATTTCATGTAAATGGCAGGGATTGCTTGTGATACTGATAAGACTTTTCTTTAAAATTCACCTCGTAATAACATTTATTCATTGTATGTGAGGTGAAGGATGGCGTGTACTCCGTGTGAATTTAGAACGAACGTTCGTTGTTAATATCACTTGTATGAACCTACCGTAATCTTGCTCTTTCACTCAACCCAGTTCATTGCTGCAGGACAAGAGGGAGAGGTTTTCTCAGCGTTAATCTCACCTTAATTTTCTTTAATTTCAAAAATAAGCCCTTACAGAGCTTCCGTGGTCTAATGGGAAAGCTATTTACTGCCTTTAATCAGCTCCAGGGACGTCCAACCTTTTGTTCTTGGCGGTCCGGAGCCCTCTTTTGTCCACTAGTGGTGTCCAACGCTTTTCGGTTGCAAGACGATATTAAGCTCGTAACATTTTATTCATGAACCGTTATTTCACGTTTAAAAATGTGAAACATTGAACCTTTGCTATTTTGTTGATATAGAACGTCAGAGGTAGAGGTTGATATAGAACTAATCCAAGACGTAATAATTTTCCAGCAATAGTCACAGTATTTAAAAGAATAAAAATCACATGAAATTGAATACTTGTATTTTTAAAATCAAGACGCTGCATTATATGCCTAATATGTAATAATAATAATTCACAGCCATATTAAATCCACTACTGGATGAGGCCTCTCCCGGAGGAAGGAGTTAGTCTACTGCTTCCACGCTGACCAGACGTGTTGAGAGAGGAGAGCCGAAGCTCTCAACTGTGATCGCCACTGTCTTTTATTCACAGCAGCTTCGCAATTGCATCACGATGCTGGGTGGGCACCGTTCCAGACCCCCTCGCTTTTACTACCTTGCCATTAATCACCGGACACCCCTAAACAGCAAGTAAACTCGTCCTAGCGTCACAAATACGTAAGCGTGTGGCAGTGAGACGACGGTGAATGATCTGAAGGGGGCCATACGAGTGCTAGCAGTCAACATGAGAGGACGGCGAGGGTTAAATGAGGCGAAAAGCGACATTATTATGGGTGCCCACCGATTTGGTCATTGCATACGTGCCATCTCTGACAAGTTCCAGATACCTGGGTCAACAGTTGGTGACGACGTGGTGGAATGGGAACGAGAGGGAGTGATAAAATCCCAGTTTCGACCAGGTAAGCCTCGAAAACTGTCCGACAGGGACGGGCGATCTCTCCAACGTGTAGTCAAAGCAAACATCAAATGTCGTTGGACAACATAGCCACCAAGTTTCGGGCGGCATCTGGAAGTGATGCAAGAGCACGTACAATTCGTTGCGAGCTGTTTGCACTAGGACGAGCGGCATTCCATCCAAATATATCCCGATGAAACGCCCGCCACAGATTACCGCACGGCGCTGTTGGACAGTGGAACAATGGGAAATAGTGATGAGTCACGCTACATGTTGTGGCACTCCGACGGACGTGTTTCGACCTGGCGAATACCCGGAGAACGGTATCTACCGGATTGCATTGTCCCCATTGTAAAGTTCGGCGGTGGAGAAATAATGGCGTGGGCCTGTTTCTCATGGTTCGGCCTTGGTCCCCTGGTATTCGTGCATGAAACCCTAAACGCCGAAGGGTATCAAGTAATCCGGGACTATTCGGCGCTTCCCACACTGTGGCAACAGTTCGGTATTGGCCCGTTTGTGTTTAAACACGATAATGTTGCCATTCATAAAGCACATCTTATCACGGAGTGGTTTGAGGAAATAGGGATGCAAGAACTCGAGTGGCCAGCCCAAAGTCCCGATCACAATCCTAGTTGAGCATCTCTGTGATGAGTTGAAACGCCGGTTGAGGGCCAGACTACTACATCCCAAAATCACTTCGCCATGTTACAGGAGTAATGGCGGGCAATACCTGCCACCGTCTATCAGCACCTAGTGGAAAGTCTTCCTAGAAGGGTCCCAGCTGTGATTCGGACGCATAGGGGCCCTACGTTATACTGACTGAATCTGAACCGAGGGGCGTCCGGTGATTAATGGCAAGGTAGTGTATATTCTACATTTTAAACTCAAGATAATAAGTTTCTCTGATACTTATCAGTATGGGTCAACATTATAGAACAGATTTTACTATCATATATTTAGAGCTTTAGAAAATACAAAGGCTCTTACTCTTTAAGATTTACTTCAGTACGAAATCGTGAAATTATTTTTTTCTGTGTTGAAGAAAAAAAGTTCTTCTGTATGTCGGAGATGATCAGCTTAAAAATCCGTGAGAACCGCAGATAGCTTCATGGTGAATACGCGTAGCTGCAAGAAATAGACTCTGCAAACATTCGTTAGGCCAATCATAACTCGACGTCCAATTAGGTCACTGAAGAAGTGAGTAGGAATTTTAAAGGAAGCTGCAGAGTTTGATTGTGTTTTAAAAATTTGCCTTTCTTTAGACTTTACTGGCGTAGTTCACATTTGGACCAGTTGTTGAACTATTTTCACAAGAAACGTTACCTCAAGTTGCAATTTAAGTAGAATTTGGAAATTTATTAATGAATACGTTTATTGGAGTTATGTCTTTTAAAATAAGAAAAAATCATCTTTAACCTAACGTCCTAGTCTCTTGGAAAAGCTTAGAATGGGCTTACTGTAGGCTTCAGTCATAGCAAAACGAAACTTTCAACACATTTTTACTATGCATATGGAAACTTCTTATATGATTAATAATACGAGTATTAAATAATATTCCTTAGAATTGTCTAAATAGTTACATTAGAAAGTACCGTAATTCTGGTTAAGGTTGATGTAAAGCAAAGATCTCCAACAAGAGATGGCAGCACTATCTCCGTATATGTCTAATGTATTTTTGTCGTTGCACGAAATTTCAATGCTGCTCCTAGAAATTCAAGCCCAGAAAGTTCTAACTTTCAGGGAAGAAAGTTCATAACCAATTCAAGAGTTCAATCCGTACCGATTTTTTATTTTCTTTATTGTTCATTGTTGAAATCGCTTGATTGTTGTTATGGATATGCAAACCTATAACAGTAAAGCTCTTTTAACAATGAACAAGAAAGAAAATAAAAAATCGGCATGGATAGAACTCTTGAATTATTTATGAACTTTCTTCCGTGAAAGTTAGAACTTTCTAGGCGTGAATTTGTAGGAGCAGCATTGAAATTACATGCAACGATAAAAATATATTATTAAATATACGGAGGGTAGTGCTGCCATCTTTTGTTGGAGATTTTTGCTTTACATCAACCTTAAGGAAAGTGGGAAAATATGAAGAGGCTTGACAAAAATAACAGATGTGTGTCTACGTACAAAAGGATAATTTAAATATTCTCGTAGTCTCTGCAAAGAGAAGATTTCAGGAGTTTATATCACTGCTAAGTATTTATTCGTAGTCATTGTTGGAGCTGAGATTCAGTTTAACAACTTTATGCATAATAAATGTTGCTTGTCTGAAAGTTTACAATGTTCTTGTTGGAAAGTGTGTAATCAGCAGATTTTTCCTCTATCGGCTGTCTTTGTTTGCTTATCATACACGCTTTAGTGCGACCTTGTGTTTGTCACATAATTGATTAAGGTCCCGGGTTCGAGTTCTGGCCGGAGGATGGATGTGGTTTTTAATAGCTAAGGGGCGAATCGTGACGGGCCGAAGTCCAAAGTTACCAGACTGGCCCATATAAAAATAAAGTTTACATAATTTTTTAAGTTACATTTAAGATGTAGCGGTGATCATACGTTCCTCAATGTACAAAATATAATTCACAGTTAAAACACTAAAAACACAATGGTGTGGTGTTTTTTAGTGTTTATAAAACTTTGGTAAACTTTATTTTTATATGGGCCAGTCTAGTAACTTTGGATTTCGGCCCGTCACGATTCGCCCTTTAGCCATTAAAAGCTACAGTCATGCCCCTGCCGGGACTCGAACCCGAGACCTTCGAGTCGTTGGCCTATCGCGTAGATCGCATGGCTACCCGGCTGGCTTTTAGTGTTTATATTATGTATTATATATTTTGTTCAGTAAGGAACGTCAGGTCATCCAATGGTCAGCGAATTATGTATTCCACGTTTGATGATTGCTTATATCGACTTAATAATTATTTTCTTTTTCAGCTGGAGCTAATATTAAAGACGAAAGTAATCTGAAGTACTTATATGAAAATCACGAGGAGTTCGCTGTTCTTCCAACCTATGGGATCATTCCAGGTCAAATGGCAATTATGTCGTCTGATCTTATGAAAAATGCTATTCCAGGCAAAGAATTCGATTTGTCTAAGGTATTTACTATTTACTTGTAAAGAAATTCTGATGTTGATTTTGTCCTCATGAGAGACTAGATAACGCTTCTTAGATGCTCCTGTTTCAGTGCATGTTTACACGATTGATAAACGATCTCAAACTACTTTAAATGTAGGCCTTATTCAAAAGGAAAAGGGCAGGTTTAATATTCTCTACTTTGTGTAATAGCCGGTAAGTGCCAACAAAAATAACATGAAATTTTAGTAAAAGATTTAATGTCGTTGGCAGTTTCAAAACGTGGTTCACAATCATATGATGTTACTTTTAAAGTCTAGTTTGGGTCAAATATAAAAAGAGCGATCAAGCAGCCAAATACAGTTCGTGATAATTACCCATATTATATACCTTATTAACTATGAATTGAATTAAGTATTAAATATTCTGAGAGGAATGAAAAAATAAAAATAAAAGCAAATCATAACTCTGTATAGAAGGGTCATTCAGGATTAATAGAGAGAGATTCCTACGGATAAAACGAAAAAGGGTCGGGTCATTCCATGTGACATTAAGTAAAATTTATACCCATTATTAATCACCACACTTATATACGATGCTGAATCAATTAATTTTGTTCATCCCTTATAATTTTACCACCAACAAATTTGTTCTGAAAGTGCTCTGGAAATGTGACTGGTGGAATTACCAATTACACTCATCAAACTGTGTTTCTCGGAGTCATAGTCCTCTTCTATTCCGTTCAAGCATCGCTGCCATCGGTGTGGAAGCGCGGCGATTCCTGTGGCGTAGAAGACAATGGGTTAATTCCTTAGCCAATCCAGGATACATTTCTGGAGTTGTTTGTGTTGAATTGTATCCCTTCTAGATGTTATTTAGGCAGACCAGAGAGACAGAGAGAATTGTTGCTTTTCCGGCCAGGACGCTGGAGACTTTTCTTCAGTGCTCCCACGCCTGGCACTTTGAGTTGTACTCAGCCTTCTTTCAAATTGAGTCTTACCCCCCAGTTTTACAATTGACCGCTAAACTTCTGGCCATCGCTAAGTTGAGGCCAAGAAGCTTAGCGGTCGATTGTATA
>JAGDQP010030874.1:5936-22296 GCA_022664845.1 Lepisma saccharinum | reverse complement strand
AAAAGTTATGCAAAATAACGTACTCATTTTCAAAAATAAATTATATATATATAAAAGAGTTGCAATTATCTTTAAACATTTTCCAAGAAGGAAAACGTTTCGGAATAACTTAAATATTAATTTAATTTTTCCTATATCTTCCGTAATGTAGAAAAAAATACAAGCCATTACATAGTACTGAGAAACTTATTGCTGGACAGCAAAGCTTGCTCCCCATATTGAACCTTGATATAAGGGTGACCGAGAGCTTAGCGTGCTCGCTTTCTGTGCGCGTGGTCAGGGTTCAATTCCCGCGGCGGTCTATTGAACGGAGTGGTTCGGAGTCCACTTTAACAAAAATTGTAGGTCCCATCCTCAGAAGCTCACCAACTCGTATAGAACGTTAATAAGAATTCACTCGCTCACTCATATACTTAGGTGTTACTTTAGCCCCAAGAAAAATCAACGTTTCAATAGACCAGGGTCGGATTTTCCAAGAGCCTAACAAGTCTATAGCAAAGTTTACTCAATATCACGAAAACAAGGAGGTAAGGAAGGGAAATGAAGAAAGAAAAATGATCGGTGGGATATTTACGTTTCGAATATTTCGTTCCGTATTAAATACAAGAAATATCAAAACCGGGTACCGGGCGGCCGTAGGTCAGTTTGTAGGCTTACCAGTCAGAAGGCCTTGGGAACGATCCTAGCGTCTGCCCATCCTAACTGAGACTTTCCTCACTCATACCAGGTAAACGCCTGGATGGTACCCACAAACTAGGTCCTGGCCGACTACCCTCCAACATCCTCTCCTCTGCCCTATCCCGAGCTGAGCCTGACTTGTAAGATGCATAAAGACCATGAATAAATTTTATTGAAATAGAGATAAAAAAAAAAAAAGAAGAAATGGGGGCAGCGGCGCTGAGTGACGAGAATCAAAGCATTACAGGAAAATGTATTTGGACGTAATTTTACTCATGTGCAGAGACTACACTCACACCTAACACAAAATAATTATGCAGCTCAAACAAAAAGTAAGAGAACAATTGAATACATTGTTTGACCTACCTAAAATGTTTGTGGATCAAAATCGATGCAGCGATTCGTCAAATTTCTGGACATAGCCTAAATCAACCTATTTCTAAATTATCAGACACGCTGCCTAGATAATTATTACGCACGACATACTGCACACACGCACAAACACGCTGACACATTAAAGCGCACACAGCAGCGTCGTATTCTCCATGAATGCAAGGCATGCATTGCATGCCTTCGGATTCTACTTTATTTATTTTATTTTATTTTTCAAGGAGAAAACAGAAAAGGTTTTGAGAAATTACGAAACTTCACCTGATATCCTAGACCAGAACCCGTAATGCGAAAGCTGGCACTCGCTGGCAGTAAGTAGTTTAGTAAACTGTTCACGCGTGGCGCTGAAGTATTCTCATCTATCTATGTGGGCGTCTACTCAAGATCTTTGTCGTCCGCTCGCCTGTAAACGTGCGTTTTATTGGGTGAAAGACGCGGGAGAAATCCGAATGCATGCAACGCTAAATGTTGCATTCAGCATAGTTGCCATCTAGATGAGAGAGTGTGTATTGCAGCGCCGTCAATGTATGTGGAATTCCGAATTCCACAAAATGTTTGTAATTTTGGAAGTTGTTTGTAGTTTGCGTGGAGCGGAATTCTGTGGGGAATATGTGTGGATTTTCAGAAAAATCACAAGATAAACTTCTAAATGTGTTATATACACAAATTTTCTTGACTTTACTGAGGATACTTCCTATTTTTGCCTTTCATCTAGAAAAGGATAAAAGTTATGAAGTAACTTAATTACTTCCTCCTTAGTGGCAGCTGTAATTTCCGTGAGCGGTAACAGATGATCAAATTCTTTCTTGCCCTCTATGTCTTCTGTATACCTGCCGCGCCATCCTATTCTTTTTTCTCTAGGAAAATGTAAGTTACCACCAAAACGAGAAGAAATTATCACCTTTTCGATTCCAGTTTTCGCATGAAAACTGGCATGCGATTGAAACACTTGTAAATCACCTGTGAAACTACCATGTATCGAACTTCGTTACTCGAGGTCTATGACAATAAAAAAGAGGGAATTGCAAGTTTGTAAAGAGCAATTAGATAGAAGTCATCTCTTATTCCCGTACATAATTCTTAATAATAATAATAATATTAATAATAATAATAATAATAGTAGTAGTAGTAATAGTAATAACATTGCATGCCCAACCTCAAAAGTCAGGATACGCCACTGGCACACAGGTAACGTCTGGAACTATAACTGTCATTCACAGCCCCACTAGAGGAAACAAACTAAGGAATTTCAACATCAAATGAGTCGAAAGTCGAGAAGAAAATAAATGGACCTACATTTTATTGTAGGGAAGTGGCAATAGAAGTCATTGGCCGGCATTATTTGACTATAGACTGCATATCTTATTAAAATTTTCCGACAACCTGCTCATTTAGACATTGGGCCGGCGGTGTAGCGGAACAAACCCTACTAAATAACGCTAGGAAATAATAACCTCCGTTCTTTTACCAAAAACACGGCTGAGACAAAGAGAAACAACTGGTATTGGTGCAATAAAATACAACGAAAGAGACTCTCTATGAACTTTCCTGTTGTCACGTCGGGGCTGGGCAATCTTCAGAAGGTTTTAGGAGATGTAGTAACAAGTAACTCATTGATATGTCTGAGATAAAAAAGAAAGAAAGAAGGAAAAATAAACCCATGAGGTTATGCTTTCACCCCCCGCCCGCTCCTTTCCGAAAAAAAAAAGCAATATTCACAATGTTTTGCTACTATTTTGACCCCGTAGCCGTATGCATGTGGGCTTACAGCTTTCCTTCCATCTCGTCCCGCCTTCTTCAGCCCTCTGGGTGCTATGTCACAATGGCAAACAAGAATGGTTGAAATAGGAGATAGGACAGGGAAAGAAGGGAATACACACCATCTCTTTGTTACTCGGATTTTCAGCAACAACAACCATATATAGAAAGTCTTCCTAAATTAGAAAAAAAATTAAAAAAATAAAAGACCTACTGATATATCTGTACACCTAACAATATTGGTCGTAGTTTCACCAATTTCGCAGAAGCAAATTTCCCACCCAAACGTGGGCGGGCAAAGTGGTTGGAAATACCGAGCCCTTCTGGAAATGCAATTAATATTTAAAGCTGAAATAAATAGTAGGAACTACAAAAATTGTTGTATAACAATGAAGTTTGTAGCCTGAAACATAACTGACTCGCATATGTTCGTACTCTAAATTCATTTGGGTCGCGGTGGCTAAATTGGTAGAACACTAACTTCTGGTGCTAGGGGTCGTCGGATCGATCTCTGCTCATGCCATGTGAGCTTTGTGGTGGACAAACACCGTGTGAGTGGGTTTTCTCAGGGTTCTTCCGTTTCCTCCTACTTTCTTCGTTCCACCAATTCATCTTATCATTCATCCGACCTGAGCCAAAGTTGCCTAAAGGCCTTAAAATAAATTAAATTCTAAATTCGTTTTTGCCGACGAGGTAGTTGTGTGGTCTGAGGCGTTAGGCTAACGTCTTCAAGGTCGCAGGATCAGATCCCACCTAGGGCAGGGATGCTTATGGATTTTAACAATTATGGCATTCATTTAATCGTGACGGGCCGAAGTCAAAGTTACCAGAATGGTGTATGCAAAATAAAGTTCACTATAGTTTTCTAAATTCGTTTGCAAATAGACAAACTTGTTAACACTTCTGATTATGTCTGATAATGGATATTGTTTCTTTTTCTTAAGCTGCTGTACGACTTGCACGGTAAACAGAAGAAATTTAACGTCTAGCAACAAATTTAGCAAACTTTATTGTGCGATGTTTTCTGATGTATGAATTAGGAAAATTCCGCATCTCCGCTCGACTCGCCTGGCCCGATACTATTTCGGAAAACGGGGCCAGCCCGGCCCAGCTAGAAAAGTGGGCTCGAACACAATTACTTTTCGGGCTGATCCATTTTGTATGTGGGCCTGAGCCGGAACGTACCAAATTCGGGCCCGATTGCAGGGATCTGGAAAAGAATGGGCGTTTCTTTCGGAATGTACCAGGAGTATTGTTCCCAGAGCTCACAAATATACTCCAGAAATGTTCTAATAATTAATAAAAAAAGATTAATAATAGCATATGGAACCTAGTTTCAAATACCCTGGAGACTTTAAAAGTATCTTTAGAGCTGTACAATTATTCCCCGAAGAGATTTCTCTGAAAAGAAAGAAAGAAAAAACAAACTGGTCATGCATAAAGATGACAAACTGGTCATATGTATGACATGACAATGCTTGTGAGAGCTTATGCAATCAGGAACTACGTATTGATAAGTTTAACATTCAATTGACACAAAATTTAACTTTTATTCCGATCGGTTTCGTAAAATATTTTTTGTTAACCACGGAACAAAAATTGAAGTATTACGGACTACAACAGGATTTAGCCTGGCCCGGCCAGGCCTGTGAAAACATCTAGCCTGGCCCGGCCAGGCCGGACCAGGGCCGAAATCCACCCCTGAATAATACCGATAGTAATCCAAGGTTTTTTGCACCTAATATTTATTTTTCTCAGTTTCTTGGGAAAGGAGGATTCGAAATATAATTTAAATTTATCAAAAAAATGTTTGAAAATGAGTTCTATTGTACTCTTTTGGAGGTTTAGCAAATTCCAATCTTCTACCTCTAATGATCGTACAAATTCTTCTGTGTTTGAATCATTAAAGTGTCGTTTCGAGATGGTGATACTGTTAAATGATCTTTTACGGTAAAAGTCTTTTAGAATTAGACACTGACAAAGGTGATAGTTAATACCGAGATCTAACACTGATGATGTATAACGATTAGGTGGATAATTTGTTAATATATTATCAATAATGCTTTTAGACGTTTTGGTTATATGTGTGGGTTGAGAAATAGTGAAAACAAGATTATATGATTTTAGTACTGCCTCAAATTTCGATATGTTTGATGAGTTAGTAGATATGTCAATGTTAAAGTCCCCACATATTACAATTGTGCTGTATTTGAAAATAATCGCATTGAGAAGAATGTCTAAATTATGTAAAAATATATTAACATTTGCGTCAGGCGTTCTATATATCACAATGATAGCAGCATTTTTTACATTGTTGGAAATTTCTATTTATTTATGATAAAAATTACTTACCAATTTACTTGCGTACTCAGTACGATTGGATTATCCAGTTTCCTAATATGTTCCTCGGATGTGCATGGCAATTTGGTGTCTGACGGCAGGGACAGGGATGTTACTGAAGAGTTAGGTGAAACTTGAGTTAGAATATCCTGCTGACAATGCTGAATTTCTTTTAAGGTTTTCTCAATATTAGCTAAGTGTCTTGCTACTACTTCGAAGCCTGCAAATAACAACGCAGAAGTTAAGTATAACGTAATAAAAACTATCAAATCAAAATATTTATTGAACGTTTAGGCATTAATTTTGCAAAGTTCACTAAAATTTGATGCCTATTCGAAAGGACGTGAAATCTTTTAACAACGTTATTACCTTTAACGGTAATAAGAACGCTCACATGAACGTTAACATTACAACATTTTAGCTCATACTCATTTTTAAGCGCTATAAAAAATTCAGTGACACTTCAAGACAAAATATTATCTCTCCGTCATTGTAGAACACCATGGTATTTCCATGTCTCCGGAAAACTATAAAAACTGCTGATAGAAGGAGTGTGCCTATGTAACTAAGACAATAGTTCAGAAAACAATTTATCTAGGACTTTTGGGTATCAAGGCTTTCATCAGGAAATTATTTTCGTAAATAATACTAACTAACAATATAGGTATTATCAGGAATTGAAAAATTTGACTTGCAGGTACTATCCAGTCGAAAAAAAATAAAACATACAACTCAGATGATTGTGCAGTATAAAGTGTAACTGATGTTATAAATGATCGGCAACTTAACAAGTAACAAAAATAGGGGATCAATATACCAACATCTTAGTTATGCCATCATAACATATCAATGAAATCATGCTCTAAAAATGATAAAAAGGAAGATTTAAAGATGTTACTGACACCTGTTAACTTTTCTTGAGCTTATGAGCATGTTTGGCTATGGGTTGGCTACGGCTTTTTAAGTACCAACGGTCGAATGAATTCTTTGGGTCAAACAGTTTAAGTGGGGTCCCTTCAGATTTACCATCAAGAAAAAGTCTAAATGTGCATTTTGTAATGAGGAACGCAGGTTAGCTTTGAATAGATAGTCTACTTTGAATAGACTGCTGAAGTCCATTTTACAGGTGCTAATTCTTACCGCGGGTGAGAATATTATTCGTTATTCCTGATATTGCGATAAAAAAAACTTTCTCTGTCCAGATGAAACGCGTCTTTGGATTTTACTTGACAGACGTAAAAAGAAACTACTCGCCATTGGCGACCAGCCGAATTTTCTTTTTTTCAAGTCCAGCCTATTATACAAAGTACTCTGATACTATCGTGAAAAAAATACAACAATAAATTGGGACGGGTGAAAGCCATAGAGCTATTAACGTCCGTGGAAATAAAATTTACTTATTTCACTTACTCAAATAATTGAAAAAAAATACGTATAATTTCATTCAGACATCGTTCGTGAACCCTATCTTCTCCGGATTCATCACTATGAAAATGTTTTAAAACACTGCTGTGAGGTACTTTGTTTCCATGCATTATTAGATGGGGAACTCCAAACATCTCTTAGGGGCATCGCAGGTAAAAACTACGTGTAAAGATTGTAATCTCTTAAGCAGTCAAGCTCAATAACAAAATGCAAGTGTAGAACTTTATACCAAACTATCCGTTAAAAATGTCTTTACACGGTTCAAAAACGCAACGCACTGCTGCTTTCTTTTTTCTTCAAATTGAAAACGTATAATACAATACTGTTTCATTAATAGGAAGTATGGAGCTAATAAAGTACGAATATAAATTAATCAGGTATCATTAGATTACTTATCTGTAAGCAGAAAATGTCTCGCTCATAATTACTGAAATACGGTACGTATACTTGAAACGTATGTTGGTCCATTGTTAGTAAATTGTTGGTGCGCTTGCGTAAGTACTGCAACAAATAGCCAATATGAAACCAATGCATTCTTGTTCGTTTATTTTTCACAGGAAGGACCCACGAGAAGATCTACACATGCGGCCAGAATTGGGACGTGGTTTGATTCCCATTCCCAAAAATATTCCAAAAACTATCTTGCAACAATGGACCAATGATGTGTTCTATTGGGGAGGGTAAAGCAAGGGTGAGGAAGGTATCGGCCAGGGCCTATTTTAAGGTACCAGCTATGCATTTGCCTGGAGAAACTGAAGGAGGCCCTGGAAAACTTCAGTAAGGATGGTATGCCGTGTGGTTCCAACCCACGTATCTCCCTTTTACTGTTCCAGTACGCGACGTAACCGCCTGGGTCGAATAATCTTCCAATCAGCAGTATTTGTGTCTGTGTGGGAGCTATTCCAAAAGACTGGATAAAGATTGAAAGATTATTCGAAGTGCCGTAATTTTTTTAATGAAACGTTGGATAATTATCATTCATGACGCTATGTAATAAAGCTACCATCTGTGCTTCTCTAACCTCTAGACGAAAACAATATTAACTCCCGCACTGTGAGTTTGTCACCTTATCATCATCTTGCAACCAGAAGGTACTATGTCCATTTGTATCCGCTGAGAGATAAGTTTTACAAAAAAGAATTTTAAAGTTTGAATCTTCTTGTTTACCTGGACTTAAGAGAATTTAGAGCTTTAGATAACAAGTGAATAAACACCACTTTGTGCCACAGTACTTTCTGGCATGAAGCACCTCTGTACAAGGGCTTCATTTGTAATATTAACATTTCCCCCAAATTTGCTTCTTGGAAGACGGAAATTTGTTTCTTTGGCTTTTTACTGTTGATGAATACAGGGATACTAACCTGCAGTGCACTGTCTGTTACACCTGCTACTTTCTGAGATATCTGATGTGCTGCTGCTTCCTTGCGATTTGTCTTCTGCTGTTGGGGATGTTAATAGTGATGGTGTGTCCTTTGTACGAGGTGTTGGCAATGCAAATATGCTAGTCCTTCAAGGTACTACATCAGGCTCACCATCACTGTCGGAAGAAAACTACTTTTCGCCGTTTTCTTCTTGTGTACCTTCCGTTTTCTACATCTGTTAATACTTCAGATTCTGACTCAGTAGCTCTCAATTTTCCGCATGCTTTTAGAATGTCATCTGAAAGAAGTAAATCAAGAAATTTTCTTTGAGGACTGTTCAAGGCGCGTAGGAAAAGCAGCAGACATAATTCATGCACTCAATTAAAAACTCTTTCCATACGTAACACGCACAGTATAACACAGTAATTTTAAAACAAATTATTCCTATGAAAAATATCGAACTGAAAATTAAATAATAAATGTAACCTAGAAACGTTGATAACGCTATATCAAATCAAGATTCAACAGGTGTGCAAAGATGCAAGGAAGTCACGTACCACATTTTATAACAAGGTCAAAACAGCGATAGTCTTTTATAAAAAGAAAATCAGATTTTGGTTCACTTAGAACATACTGAGCCCCGTTGGCAGAACATTCGTTTAGCTGACGAAAGGATTCAGATCTGGAACGTAGATCATCCAACCTTCTTGTTCACATAGTTTCGACCAAACAAACGAATAATATTAACGTTTTCCCTCGGTTACCCAAGTTATTATTAAAATGCATATTATATTAAAAAACCCAAAGCAAATGAAAAGTGCGGGTTTCAGTTTGATATCGGCTAGTTTTACGTAAGATATCTTCCTGCAGGGGTCCCAAAGTGAAAGAAAAATATAGGACTTTTTTGGGGGGGGATATAGGACGCTTCCAGGAAATCCTAAAAATCAGTATATTAAGGAATTGGCATACCACAAGTTCCTCTTTCAAAACTGGTTAAAAAACAAAAGCTGAAAAAATATATCTGAAGTGACAATTTGGTGAATTCCTGTTACAGCCTGAAACAGTACACTCCACTGATTAAGCTTGCACTACAGAAATGTTTCTGCAATATTTTCCACTTGTTGCGTCTGTGAATCATCAGTTTTATGCTTTCAGAATTACTTGTAACAGGACCCAGGTTTGACTCCCAGTAGGAAACCATGTGATATTTCTGAGTGAAAAAAATTATCTGTAATGTTCTTAGTTGAACATGGGCTAATAATTGATCTAAAGTAAACCAATGGCCTTTGATGTATAACCTATCCACTACACTATAGGGTTATACACTATCGTTTTCCCCAGAATCTACTCTCGACTAGTTTTTCTTTGTGTTCCTCACCTTTAGCATACATTACTAAGTGATCCTGCTGTTATTGGTAAATTAAATGCAAATGATTAGTGCTACCTACGGAAAAAAATTACCAGAAAAAAAATGAATAGATTCTGTGACAGAAGTAAGTACAAATGGGTGTGTGTGCTTCAAGCTCCTTGAAGGGCAGACATGCTCTCCAACCACCCGCTTTTGACAAAAATTAAAATGGCTAGTTCCATCTCAATCCATGCAGTGGTTGTACTCTCATAGTCTTAGATTCTTTTCAATTATTTTTCTGGGTAGCTCAACCATATTTTTGGTTGGGGTACCACCCCATGTTTTGTACGCCCCAATAATTTTTCAAAAGGAGTTGCAGGGTTGCCAAGTTTTACCATAAATTTCGAGTTGTTGGTAATTTTGTGTTTTCAGACACTCTCAGGACAATTATCAGGCACTAGGGAAAAGGTAAGAGCATGAGCTTGCTTGAATTCGCACCTTGTATTTGGCCAATATTAGTTCAGTGGCGGGCCGTGCATATGTTCGCTTGTTTGTGCAAACTACCTTCAATATTTTTATTATTCAAATGTGTCTAAAACCTCCTTTCTTCTTATTCTTATCATTTTCAACATACTGTACGCTCACTTAATCATTAGGCCCAAACCGAAAGACAGACAGTCAGAGAGAGATAGAGTTAGTGTGTGTGTGTGTGTGTGTACTGTGTGGTAGACACCTGCACTGGCCGAATTTTTCGGCCCAAGCCCAATCCATCCCGAATGTACCTAGGCCCAGCACGGACCCGGAAAGTTTTGGAGGATTTTGGCCCGGCCCGGTCCGATAAGCTTTAAAAATTCTTGTCCCGGACCCGATAAATTTTAAAAAGTTTTGGCTCGAGCCCCCAGTCTTTCTCAAAGTTTAGTATTAAACCCGGCCTAGGTCCAACAAACTTTGAGAATATTTTTCTAAACTATGGCTCACAGCCTCTTGTTTGCCGTCCAAATTGTACGTTTGTAATTGAAAAGAAAGAAATCATATAACTAAAATCTTAACACACAATTCACAAGCTACTATTATAGAACACAATGAATTAATAATGTGTTATCCGCAGAAATAGCAGGCGTTCAATCAACAGGATGTACACCAAAGGATATTCTATAAAGATTAAGACCTCAGCTAATCTCTTGATAAAAACTACCGGAAGATAAATTGAAAGTTTTGATTATTTAGAACGTAGAATAACTTTTTCTTGTTTACGTAAATATTGGTCCTTAAGTTTATTTTTTAAGCTAGACTAGCTGAAATGAGTGCTGTTTTCTTTCATTCTTAGGTAGATTTCAAAGAAAAATCTACCTATTGAGATCTGCACCATGTATATATATATATATATATTTACACGCTAGCGGCCACAATTTTGAAGATATTTGAACCAAATTTTATTATGTTATTTCTAGGCTTAATAGCTCGGCTAAGTTCGTTAATGAGCCCGGCCTGACCTGAAGAGAAAGCAGTGTCGGCCCGCCGAAGCCCGGTACGGCCCAAAGAAATAGGGGAGCACACCCGCCCAAGCCCGGCCCGTGCAGGTCACTGCTGTGTGGTTCCATCCGTCTCAGGCAGCAGCAGCTCGCTTGCTTTCAGCTTCGTTTCCTTCGGGTTGCCAGCCGAAAACGCCGAGGAACTTTTGAGCATCTCAGGGGATGAAGAGAGTGCAGGAGGCTACAGGGAAGATCGTTGGCTCCATACGACTATGTTTGCTATATAATTTTCAATTTTACGCCTTTGCTAAAACCAGGAAAGGGATGAAAAGTTAAGCAAAACATGTAATAGCAGTCACCGAGCAGCCGTAAATTAGTTGATAGAGTATTCGCTTCACTTTCGGGAGGTCGTTGGTTTCATCCAGCACCCGACCATCCCGACTGAGGATTTTCCAGGGTTTTTCCTGTCGCAAGCCGAATGCCGAGATGGCATCTTCAACTTAGGACCTGGCCGACCCCTTTTCGCATCCTTTCCCGTACCCTACCCAACCCTAAGCCATAGATGGCTAAAGGGTATAAATGAACTCAATTCAATGGAATAGCACCATACACGAACTACGAAGAATAGAGACATGTTTCACGGAAACTCACGGCATGTGCAGCATCTTAATAAGGCTTTAGTTTGTCAAAAGAAAAACAGGCATTTGTTAGGGACTGTCCGTGCGTACTCTTAATTCAAGTGGTCATCCCAATATTATCCTGCCTGGCTGATGGATGCCTCGGAAAGACGTGCTCCATAGTCCGATCCCACGTTGAACCACGGCTTTAAAAGGTTAGAGCACAGTGATTCACGGCTCGTGTGTGTGTGAACCTTTCCATCTAGCGAAAATCGTGAACAATCGCTATTCCTGTTGCAATTGCTTCTGACATGATTATAAGAATGAGCATAATTGATTTGCCCCTTTCCTCGTCAGACGATAATCCTCAATAGACGAAACATACTATTAAAATTCCGCTTTCATTCTTTATTTTTTCGATAATTTTAAGATTTTTCCCAAAAAATTATCCATGTCCCTTTCTTTTTTGAACCAAACAGTCACTTATGGCATAAAAATCACATGTCTGTGAAATGATGTCTGTTAGCGAACACCCTTTCAGTGAGTGGGAAGAAGGTAGTAATCTACGTGCTATGCCCAGATTCGCCTAGTGGAGGTTAAACAAACCCTGAAAAATGTCAATCAGTACGATGACAGAAGGAATCGAACTGTCTACCTATCCAATGTCGATCTAAAGTCCGTGAGCGTAACCACAGGATTACGGATGCTGGATACGTTTTATTTCTTGCTATTCTACAAAGTAGATTAATACTCAATCAGTTATTTCATGTTATTAATTTAAATTATCATATCCAATCTCAAAGGGATCAAAATTCTTTGTTGGTTTCAGAATACAAACTACAAAACTTTTTTCAATAGAGAATGCCAAAGTTGTCTTGAATCATTTAAGTTTCAAGAAATAGAATTTCTGCGCATCCTATTTTGTTTCGTTTGAAACATAAAATGTTGTTTCTTTTTTGTATACTTAAATTTCGCGTCATGAGTCGCCACTGCCACTAAAAAAGGTAAGTCCCTACAGCCTGGTGTTGTTGTTGTGTTGCCTAGAGCGTGTTGTTGTTATTATTCAATAATAATAATAATATAATGCGAAAGATGCGGTAACATTTTGTGCGCTACCCAAGGCCCAGACCACGAGCCGCCTTTGACTAGTATGTATCATAACCATAATTCCCAAAAAATCAATTTTGCGAAGAAGACAAAGAGTTTTGTGCGTTTTCAAGACGACGCATCTAAAAGAAGAAACCGGCCCCCAAAATGGCTTTAAGAAGATGCTAGGGTTAGTGCGTTGTTGAAGCGAAGGGTAATCATTTTTTGATAAATTAATCTTCTTGGACATTCACCACACTTTTTCATCATTCCTCATACGTGATCTACGAGTGATGTTCAATGTACAGTTACCAGCGTATACTCGTATGCGGATATGCTCACTTTTTTAGACTCCTTTTATGCACCGGCTCTCCTACCCGCGTAATGAGACAAAAGGAAACTGCGCGTTCTCTAAAACAATAGGACCAAATGAGTGCTTTTATGTAACTGCGTTGACGTATTTCTGTTGTCGCGTGCTCAAAGGCACGAGTTTGTGTTTTAGAAAACGCGAGTCGTTTCTTTACGTAAACATTGATAATATATTCAGCTTCTTTTTTCAGCCGAAGAAATCAGATGTTGCCAAGTGTTTCAGAGCCCAATTGCTCAGAGATTTCCTAAAGCATGCTTAAAATGCACTGGCAACACTACCTTCTAGTTTTTATACTTGCGTCTACACACAGGTCACTGGAATT
The DNA here is from genome assembly GCA_022664845.1 of Lepisma saccharinum. NCBI lineage: Eukaryota > Metazoa > Arthropoda > Insecta > Zygentoma > Lepismatidae > Lepisma > Lepisma saccharinum. The sequence continues at coordinate 9,129 of JAGDQP010030874.1, read as the reverse complement.
AAAATGGCGGCTTACTAAAGCGGAAGTATCCCACTCTCTCTTATCCTGAACGATAAGTAACAGCGAGAAGCCCCCAATCCGCCAGCTGCAGTTTGGTCTTGTGGTCAAGACGTTAGACAGCTAATCCAAAGATTCCGGGTTCAAACCCTGGCGTTGACCTTTTACATATTTTTTTTTAAAGAAAATTAAAGTTTTTTTCGTTTTTTATGTAAGTACACGAAATGAAATTTAATGAAAGTTGTGATTTACAATTTTAAAAGATGCCACTAAAAACTAGGATGTATATAAACCCACCAGGGCAGGATGCACACCGAGCGACAGCGAGGTGTGCAAGGGGGGAAGGGTGCGTCCGAAGGGAGCTGGGCGGCGTTAGCCGCGGGGGGGCGCAGCCCCCTGTTAGCGGTGGGCATACGCAAAAGTACTGTTTACTCAAAAGTTCTGTTTAGGCAAAAGTTCTGTGCCGTACCGGAAGTGTTTCCAAGTGTGCCGCCATTTTAATTCCAGTGACCTGCGGCTAGACGCTCGTGTTTTTATCATCTTTTCTTTTTCGTCTTCTCTCTTTTTTCTCTCCGCGGCACACGCAAAAGGCGTTGCAGCCTGTCTTCTTGTACGCGCCCGTGCATAAAAGGAGTCTTATATTATAACAGCTGTCCGCATACATTTTCGATATCCTTATAATTTGTTTGCATTTTTCTTATTCAAGCACAATTACTTCCTGACGGATTAAAACATCGAAATTGATACATTGACAGAACAAAGTCGTATAGTTTTCATTATACGCATTGCAAACACCGAAGATCAGAATTAACACACACACACACACACACATATATATATATATATATACTTATCAGAACAGCTATGACGCGCTTGTGATAAGCTGGTTTTTAGTCGACAGCTTCTTCCAGTTGGCGTCATACACCTCGAGACAATGAGGATTAAATTACGGGAATGGCTTACCCATTATCTTAAAATTATTTACAGTAGAGTCTCAACTATCCGGCCTAATGTGGCGGAAGGACAGGCCGGATAACAAAAATGACAGATAGGCCGTAGTTCAATATACTCACTTCCTGCCCCACCCATACCATTAAAAACACCATTTTTATACCAAAACCAGCTCTTATTCATTTTTTCTGACATCATGGCATAGGCCAGTACTTTATAAACATTTCTTACGTACTGTACCATGCCTTTTAATAATTTATTACAGAAAAAGGAAGTGAAAAAATGAAAATATATACAGTATTGTTCACATTTTAAGATATATTTTATCATGTCTGACTCAAAAAATTGTAGCAGACGCCAAAACAAATAAATGTATGTTTTATTTATTTTTTTAATGAAATCTTCTTTTAAAACTAGGGCGGATAGTACGGAGACCGTTTAGTCGAGAGTATACTGTATTTGCATAACGAATTGGTAAGGGAACTGTGTCAGCATTTTTAGGTTTTTGAATATGGTAACCCTAGTTCAATGTCTTGCAAACACTTCCACAGGAAGCTAAGGATAATTGAAATGGATAATGAGATATACAGTCCTTTTTGGCCGTTAGCCTCAGCAACACAGCGGGCAAGGACGACTCTGGGAGACGAAGTGGAGTGAAAGGTATATGAGCTACTGCTTCCGGTCCTTCGAAGAGAAACGGTCGCTCGCGTTCCGCAGGTTGTGAACTGGAGATGATGAGCTACTGGTTCCAATCCTCCGAAGAGAATCGGTCGTCCGCGGTCCACAGGTTGTGAAGGGTGTAAGAAGGTTGTAGATTCCGTACCTCGAAGTGAGATACAGTAGTCCACATTTGATTTCTAGGAAGGAAGGTGAAAGGAAGGAAATAGTGCCCACACTCTGTCGTATATCGCACTCGAAGTTCCACGCCTGACGAGAGAAGCGGTCTCTTGGGGAATCCCTCGAAGTTGTGGAGACCTCGTCCAATAAAAATCACGTGGTTCGTAAGAATATTTGCTTTATTGTCACAAAAGCAATTAACCACATGCAATTTGCACCGATCTAACGGCCGGGTATATGCTGCTCGGGATTACATAATTAAAAAAAACTGTAAAAAGAAATATTAGTTAATATAAGAATAATTACGACATGATTCTGTCTATATTAGCAGTTAAATGGCATATAAAGTTTCTTTAAAATAAATCGAATAAACAACAAAACTAATTACCGAAAGTGGTGGACATGTGCGCCATGTATTAAACTACATGGGAGGTACACATTATACACGGGTTATTGTCTATTGATACACAGTAAACGGGCTACTCATCAGCTCTGTACAGAGAGAAGTCATTTCATAGGCAGAAGCTTCTCTGTAGCGCTGATTCATGTTGATCAAAGGTCGTGTTTTTCTTAATCTTACAATGTCATTGAATATCACCTCACTAATACGTCAATCATATCGCCATTGTGTAATACGTATTTGTGTATTGCAAAGATCGCTTAACGTGTTACGATAAATGCTGTGTCACCACTACTTTTGAAAAGATGCTAATGTAAACAAAACTATATAGCGCTTCTAGCTATTAGCCTATAATCCCCCTCCCATAAATAAGTGTCTACACACAACCGTGACGTTACTATTCATTAAAATTACTCGTTATTGATTTGAACGAAAAAGTCAGGAGCTGCTTTTTTTTTTTTTAGGATATATGTGGGTAACGATTGATTTACTGTAATTAAATATTTTGGGAGAATTAATTTTAAAAAATAGTGTTCATAAGCTTATGCCAATTATTCACATATTGAACTTGACTTCTAAAACTCAAGTTCATATTCTAATATTAAACTATTAGATTTAGTACACTATTTTTTTTTTTTCAAAGTCGAAGCACTTTTTAATCAATAAAACGCAACGTTTAAGCTAAACCAAATAAAGACGGCCTGGTCAAATCTTTTCTCAAGTTGACTCTTAAATAGGGATGCTATTCGTCCCGAAAAATCCGGGACCGTACCGGAATTGAGATCTGCGTCCCGCGAGGGTCTGTTTCACTAAAGTACTTGTCAATTTCCAAAGTGCTGTCTTAAGACCGCTAACCTCCCGCCACAATCTTTATGTGTACTGTCGTTTGGTTGCCTAGTTTTGGATGTGAAAAGCTTACTAAGGATTTAATATTGTCTAACATACTCACACTCCTTGCACAAAATGATAGAAAAGTGACTGAATAAGAACAAGAGCTCGTGGCGGGAG
>JAGDQP010030873.1:0-22296 GCA_022664845.1 Lepisma saccharinum | reverse complement strand
AAAATCTGAACCATCAAACATCGTAATTAACCATGAGAATTAAGATACTTGAAATAACGAAAATTGTAAAACATAAAAGCGTTAATAATAGAACAAAGCTGAAACAATATAGGTGGTTAGTATACAAAGTGGTTACACGCATCAAAGTTTCAACATGAATTCAAGTCAATTGTAAAAAGCCAATCTTTATCTTTGAAACTACCATTTTGCATTCAGTTATTGCAATATAGCCGCACATTACACAATCATTTTCATTTTCCACTGTTCGGTCTTTTGTCTTGCACACCTCTATTCCTGAATAAATTGCAACATAATCTGATCCTATTTACTTCTATATCAGTTGTTCTCAGTTCATTGATCACATTTTGCTCTTACTCTCAATTTGCAACAAAATAGAGCAAGAGAGAGAGGGGGGGGGGAGAATAATTTCAGTAAAATTATACCAGGAAGCGATTAATGAGATTTCGTTCAAATATGACAATTTACATGTTGAGTGATATCACCGTACTTACATTTGTTACAACAACGAAGGATTCGTTTCCCTAGGTGGAAATGAATCACAACATAAATTGTGTTATCACCGGAATTTGGGGTATTGTGTGGTTGAAGGTATATGAGAATGCATATTAAAAGAAGGGAGAGAGAAGAGAGGGAGAAACAGGAAGATATATATATACTTTTTATTCACATGTATTGAAATATCCAATGCACTATTTAGACGCAAAAAATCAGAAGACTGGTGTTTGTTGCTCCATAGCGGAAATTTATGAAATTAATTATTGTTTAATATTCGTGTTAAGTACTTTTTGTTCGAAAATAATGGTTCAAAGTTAATATTGAAAATACGGGAATATTTGATACTATCTATATTCTAAATAGTTAAAATTACCATTAGGGTGGAGGAGAGGAACCATTGTCTAGTTAGTAGGCACCATTCTAGCATTTGTCTGGTGTAACTGAGGAAAAATGAAAGATTCCTCATTACAAAATGAACTTCATGTAAACGTGAAACAGTTGTGGTGAATCATCTCTAAGCAGTACCACACGAATCATAAACTTTGCTCCCTGTATACGATTTCGATTGTTACTTGCAAGAGCCAACGTATTGCGTGTCATCATTTGCATGTACTGTGAAAATAGGCGCACTTTTTTTTACTAACATACCTTTTGTAGCTATTAAATAAGTGAACTTTATAACACCTCTTGTAGTTATTTTCTTAACGAAGATTGGTGAAACTCAGTCTATATTATTCAAACATCACTGTTATACACACTGAGAAACGAGTTGAAATGTATGGAATTAGTTCCTTATAGCAAGGTACGTTGCATTAGCGCTTCAAATATTTGCTACCCATTTTAACCTTTTCCTTGAAAGTACGTGCTGATGATTATAATTTTGGAATTGGAAGTTTCTCAACAGCTGTGAGACTTGAAATTATTTATTGGCATAACTAAAAGTAAATTGAACTTGAAACTACAAACAAAATAAGGATAAAGAATATTTTTCAAACGATTTCAGAACTTATTGTTTTCAGAAAACACTTGAAATGTGTTAGAGATCTTGGAATTCTGAAATGTTTTCCCTGCTTGAAAGAACATATTTCCTGGAAAACAACTGACAGGAGCTATATGTTACGCGGAGTTAAGCAAAAACAATTTTAAAAATAAAATATACGTTTCAGTAGCATTTTTCTGAAGATAAAAAGTTACTAGATACATTTTGTTAGCATCCATATACGTGAGCTGGAACAGATAAATTGACAAGAACAATGGGGGACAATTTCATAATTGCCGCGGAACTACATACCCTAAACAAATGTCTAGCACTAAAAATGTTGCCAGATGAGCTTATATCAAATTTGGATATCTTGTTGTAAAATAAAATTTTTGGTGTTAATATTGTGCTGAGTTTGAGTTGTTTTGTTCAACATATATTTGTGAACCATCAGTTTCCGACATTAAATACACAAAATATGACTACAGAGGTGGGTTGCCTGATGAACATTTGGTCATTTATGTTGGGCATACTGTCATGAGTTAATCCTAACCATAACAAATTAGCTGATTAAGTGCTAACCAAATATCTAACTGGAACATTAAGAAGGCTTGTGTGTAAGTCTCTTTTATTCTTTTGTTTTACTTTTGGTATAAACCCTGGTACCATGTTCCTGTTAAATATCATATTTAATTTTGTTGTTGTAACTATAGAGTTACCCATGCATTCAATTGAAAGGCTATGAATAAACCGAGCCGCCGTACCTCAGTGGTTGAGCTGGCGTAGTATTCAGTAGGTCCTGGGTTCGATCCCAGCGGTCGACCATCTTGACTGAGGTTTTTCCAGGTTTTTTGCTTAGTCACGCCGGGCAAATGTATGGTTGGCACCTTCAACATAGACCCTGGCTGACACCTTCAGGAATCCTTTCCCCTCCCTTATTCCGGCCTGAGTCTCAGATGCCCAAAAACCATAAATAAAAATTCAAAGTTAGTGGCTATGAATAACTTCTTTATCTCGTTTTTTCCACATAGCTAATTAAATTCTAGGAAACGAAAATGGAGTTAGATCTTTGAACGGTTTCATTACTAATAAGTAGATTTTAGATTGCTTATTACTGAATTAGTGTATGAATAATCGTTTTTTGTAGTATGAGAAAGTTTTCGGAAGTGGGTATAAACCCGGTTCGTCTGAATAGTAGTCCATTGCTGAGTGAAGTAAACTACAAAGCACACTGTAGTATCTTCCTGTAAACTGAAGAGATCTGATGCAGATATTTCTGAACAGGAATCTCCTAAGGACATATTGAAAACTTCATTTGTACTACAAGAGTTTAAAAAATAATCCGGCTATGTAAAGAAGATGAAAATTGACATTCAAATGAACAGAGTAAGACCTTAGGTGTCAAAAGGCCACAGAATACAATTCAATTGAACATGTTAAACTGTACACACTTCCTGGAATGATCCCTTACACTTATTGAGTATAACATGAAGAGAGTGCATGGGTGAAACAAAATGTGTACAAAGAAGGGTAAAACAATTGCACTCCTTTACAGAGTAGATATCAATTTATTTGTTAGAATATTGCGTTACTTCTGGATGCACCAAATTACTAAGCTACAAGTGTTTGTGTATGGATACATAGGAATATTTGCTTTTCTTTAAGTGGACTATGAAATTACTTCCTTGAACGGGAGCTATATACATTTTGAGCCATCTTGTATAATGTTTTGGAATAACTGGAGAAATAAATTTATTATAATTGAAAGCTTAACATCGAAGAGAAGCGTTATTAACACCATAATGTCTGAAAGGACGAACATCACTCCGATTTTGCAAAGTTATTTCCAAACATATTCAGAACGTTTCATAACTCCTGTCTTGTCACTTTTAGGTGAGAAGGGCTCAAATGTTTTTGGTGTAATTTTTCAAGGACTTGAGAGAGGTACATAACATTGAATAAAGCAAAGTGCATGGAGCTTTGACAAAATATACATCGCCCTTCGTAGCGAAAACTGCAAAAGTGAGACTTTTCTTATGGGAAATCCATGTTAATGTACTCACAGGCAGAAAAAACTGTGAGGTAAACCAAATATTGCAGGAAGCAATTTAGTATTGAATTTCCCGTATCGTGACCTCACCGTAACACACTAGCGGACTCCCCTCAACCGTTTTCGTCATTTCAGTAGTATATTCTGTTGTTGGTATCTCCTAGGAAATGGTAAATGTCGGGTTGGACATGTCCCTTAGAGTGTGTCAGGTTGTGTATGTCTATATGTGTCCTGGAATGTGGACAATCAAGTACTAAACTGCTTCCAACAAGTTTTGGTTCATCTTCAAAATGTTAACATTGATTTCTCATCAGATAAATATCGCTTTCACAATTTTCACTACGAAAAACGAGGATATGTTTGTCAAATATTTTTGCACTTTGTTTTATTCAATGTTTACATATCTCTCTTACGTGCTTGCGAAGTCACAGTGAAAAGCATTGATTCTTTCTACCCTAAAGTTGGGAAGAAAAATGGGACATGAGTTATGGAACGCACTGTATATCTTGTAGGGTATCATTAGGTATTTATTCTTTAGATAATATATTGGACTATACCGTATATGTATACATCACAAAATAATTGTTAATCTGTTGCTTAGACAACCGTATACAGCATGACCTATCTGTGATAGTAGGTACATACAGCAACAAGTATTGTGTCGCCATTTCAAAGAAATCAATATGGTCATTTAATCACCTACAGAAGCTTTTACAAAGTCGTGAACCAGACAAATTCACTTATCTCACACGAAAATAACATATGCACTTAATTTAGTATATAAAACAACAACTTGTATGAAGTGGCATGAAAATATATTTTGATATATTATTGTTAAGATTGTAGCTAAAATCAGAATTATCATATTGAATGACGCAAGACGGATGGGTGAGAAGAATGACTATTTTTTATGGAGTTGTAAATATTCCAGTTAGATGAAGATCTTTATTACTAGTTCGTAAAAATCAATGTGGTCTTCCACCTCTTTTTAAATTACTTTTTTTTAAGTCACAACTTAGCCAAATCATTAGTGCGCCCGTAGCAAAGAATGTATGTTTATTTTATTGTTAGTACAGAACTGATGCAAATTATATAATGTGTGATGCTTGTTAATCAGCGTCTTCATGATAACGAGTCTTTCTAACAATGGCCAAGTTTGCATCTTAAATGTTAATTTTAGAAGAGGTTCTCTACATAATTAGCTCAATGAATCAGTCATATGAACAGATCCAATAACTAAATGAATCAATATTGTGAATCAGAACTGCCACTGGAGTTGCTAGCAAACATTTAACCACAAAAGTGATACCGGATTTGAAACTAAAACTATCACTGAAACTGTTACCGAAAACGGAACTGAATTAACAGAAGCTTTGAAGTCACATGGACTCTTGCCAATCATTGATTCTGCAATGTGTTCACTGCCGTAAGACCACAAAGTGAAAGAAGCTTACGATAAGAATATATTGTGCAATGCACGTCCATGTGTATCAAGCCAAATTCACTCCCGGTTTTAACTGTTTAAAAGAATTTCTCTGAGTTCAGAACTAGAAAAATATCAGGATTATTCGAAAACGGCAGGGCATTCAATTTCAAGAAAATTGATTGCACCAATTTGAAGATACAATTTACCGACAAATATATATATTGTTTGTTTAATAGTATTTGAATATCTGGGTTAGGCATCGCGCTGCAAACTAGCCAAATTGTGTTCAAGTCTCCTCGGGACTATCGTAAAGTTTTCTTCTCTGGGGCGAAACAAATTAGTTTAAACAAACTTATGTCTAAAGCAAATAAAGCTTTGTTTGTACCCTATTCGAACAAATTATTTTGTTGCTTACAAACATTGATTTTTCCCTCTGTACAGAAAGTTGTAATCTATTTCGATGAAGTGTGGATACCCGAACGTAGCGAGATCGGGGTCTAAATTTCAATAAAGGAATTGCAAAAAATTCAAAACCCAAGGAATATACAACATTCCAGCCGAATTAATGAAAGCGTGAGGAACGGATCTAATCAAGGAACTACTTAAATTGATTAATAATAAATTGTACACATACACTCCGTGGAGTGGCGTTAGTCCCACTAATTAGACTTACGGTCAGGACTTTCCCTAGCATAGCTTATGAAATTCTCCAGATATAATAGGTGGTAGAGTCTTGGAAAGGATTTATAACCTGAGGCAAACTGTTGGGCTGATAGTAATTACTTATAAATGGATTTCCGACCATTTATGAGTTAGTTTCGTTAAGTCAAAGTTTGATATCCAGTATTTTCAGAGTTCACTAATGTACTTGGATTAAATGACAAATGAATGATTTCCAATTAAACTACAAGCCATTGCGGGTAGTGGATATTTTGCGGCAATTCATAAACGAACTAATTTCAACAATTCAAATAAACACTAAGGTCTGTAAGTGAGAGATGACTGATAGTACTTGCGAGTAACCAGATGTAATAACTGTCAAACAAGTGACAAAAACAACTTATTTGAATCTAACGTGGAGCTCGTCGAATGTGTATCCTAACTGAGATCTAATTGAGTTCTGAGGCCGAGTGCTAAGATCTAATCGTATTTATGTCTTACTAGAATGACTCTTCAAATTTCCATATTATAGGATGATCACCTACAGGTGAACGTCTACTCGATTTAGACTCGTCATTGTGACGCCGGCCGGGTGGTCGAGCGGTCTGCGGCGGTAGGCTATCGACTCAACGGTCCCGGGTTCGAGTCTCGGCAGGGGCATGGGTGTGGATTTTAACACTTAACAGCTAAAGGCAAATCGTGACGGGCCGAAATCCAAAGTTACTAAACTGGCCCATATAAAAAAGAAGTTTACCAAACGTTTTACCGTCATTGTGACGTCACATTGTCGCCCGTCATTACCTTGTTTTATCAACTAGTTAAGACATTCCTTAGTGGTTTAATTTCCGCGTAGCCCACAAAATATTTACTATTCATATCTCTCTTTATTTACCTGAATTCAACATTGTTTACATACCTTTCTAGTTAAAACAATCCTGACATTTTTCAAGATGTGATAAATGACAAACTTGGTTTGCTTCAAAGTATTATCCTATGATTTTAACGTGAACTATATTTCTTTTCTGGATCAGGTCTTTGGTTCACAATATGCAAAAGGGAGTTTCCAAAGAATGAAAAACCTCAATAATAGTTCGCGTTTATAAACAAGGTGATCAATCACACTGCAATAATTACCTCGGAATCTCGTTACTCGCAACATGTTACAAAGTATTCAGTAATATACTGTTAACATGCCTAAGTGTATACGTAATGAAACGGTTATAGATCATTTGGTCAAAGGTAGTTATGCACTTTAAAATATCTAAAATATGCCTGCAAGTGTGCACTAAAAATTAGGAAATATGCAATGCAATATGCACTTTGGAACGCACCTTAGCTTCTTGTAAGTGGTTTTTTTCAGTTAATTCAAAATCCTTCATGTTTGCAGATGTCCATTTTTCAGTTAGCTTATATGATCAAACATGGTGAAAATTGATCTTTTTAATACTTACACGCTCACATACTCAAATACGCTTGCGTTGAACACTTACTTTGAATACAGTTATTTTATGAAAGGCAAATTATACTACTTAGAGATGAAAATTGCACTTGATTATGTCATGATGTCTTAACATTTTAAACTTGAAACTTCTGTTTTCGGCAAAAATGCTATTGTACACCGAAAAATATCGTTCCATTTCACTAGATACAATTGAACAATATTTAAGGACAATAATATCGGACACACCAAGCTCAAGCAAACTGCAAACACACATGCAAACTGTTCATGTCTAGTATTTAGTTCCTCTAGGCAGAATTTCATGTACTGAATTTCATTTCAGAGGGTTTCTCCAGTCCCTTTCGGGGATCCAGGCGTTTAGCGTGTACACGAAATGTGCTTAATTTCACCGCCTAAATTTACAATAATTTTACATAGAAATGGAAATTTCGACCGGTGTACGCTCCTGTCTCTAACTATATAGAATCTTCAAGCTTGCGCAGCCCATTTCTCACATCATATATTCATTTACGTTTCTTTGTAGTAACTTTGGCTCTGAAATATGTAAGGTGTTTATGTAAATGATTCATACGTGCATTTTTTATATGTAAAATACATTTTACAAATAATCGTTGAAATATGAAATATGCAAAATGAATAACTAACCGAGTCCTAGAGATCAGCAATATGATTAAGGAGAAATAGATCCACGTTAATCCAGATTTTCACCTTTAGGCAAATATTAAAAAAAGATATTTGAATAAAATGAGACCCTTCACATATTATTAATTGATTTCAAGAAAACATTATAATTCTATGAAAAGCAAAAAGTTATACAGCGTCCTGGTACGATTTGGAATTCCGAAAAAAATGTTCAAGTAGTGAGGATGTGTTTCAGCGACCCCATACGCAGAGTACGGGCAAGTAATAATATAAGAGATAACTTCGAGATTCAGAACGGATTAAAACAAGGTGATGAGTTATCATCATTACTGTTTAACTTTGCATTGGGAGATGTAATACTAAAATTGAACGAGAATAAAAATTGGCTTGAACGAATTGTATAATACAATTATATATACTTAGTATAGAGACTAATACTAAGTGGCTTGAACGAATTGTTCGTACAAGCTGACGTTGAAGATTTAATAGAGGCTGATATGAATGCACTAGAAAGTAACACCGATGACTTAGTAGACGTGATTGGTCTACAGGTAAACATAGATAAAACAAATTACATGACAGCAAACTGAAACTCAGTGAATGAAGGAAATAAGTACATAACAACTAAATATAAGAACATAGAGAAAGGAAAAAAAAAATAATATTGAGAACATATGAAAGAAGCAAAAACGAGATCATGGAAGAAATGAAATCCGTCGCTTAGTTTCTATTCAGCCCAGAAACCCCTCACCACGCGATTAATATCAAGGAAGTTGAAATTGAAAATGTACAGAACGGTTATTCTTGCGTTAATTCTTTACGGTTGCGAAAGTTAGAGTACGACCCTAGCAGATGAACATAAATTACGCGCATTTAAATATATGGTTTTGAGAAAAATATGAGCTCTGAAACGGGATGAGATAGCTGGAAAATAGATGGGACTCCATAAAGATCTCCACACTGTACAACTCACCTGATGTAACAATAATGAAATTGGGGCAAACTAAGGTAGCTAGGCCATTTAGCTCGGATGGAGAGAAACGAAGATCATATTATATCTTGGCTAGGAAGCCCGACGGAAAGAGACCGTCGGGACGAGACGTCGTTGCGAGGACAATATTTAAAAAAAATAGAAAAGTAAGTTTTCGTGATGAAAACTTGCTCGATGCTGCCCAGAATCGAATCCTATGGCGAACGTTTGTTACTGTTGCGACGAACTTACGAGTTCAATAAGCCATTTAGTAAGTTACGTAACTAAGTGGAACTAATGGGAACAAGTATACACTACTCCCAGATTTTTCTGGAAGATAATTATTAAAGAGCGAAATTTCCTTATATAATTCTTATAGGATAATATGGTAAGTCATGTTCAAAGTAAGTTCATTGCGTGTGCAGTAGTTCATTGTTTACTTTCGAGTTTAGTCTCTTGGATGTTGTTAACGTACAGTAGGTCATAACGAACTTAAAGCCATTAAAACGATAGTGACTCCTTGATCGGATACATGCAACCACACATACAATAGTGTTTTGTTGGTTGCATAAGACTCAGGTTACTATCGACTACATTTCCACTATATGCATCGCTCCCATGACTGAAGCGATAATTTTGAATAAGACAGTAACCTAATCGCTAGCTAAAATACTTAAAACAGCGCAGTTTTCAGCAATAAAAAGCGTAAATTAAATTAAGAACAGGCTTTAAGCGCGCAAACTGTGAGTCCTAGATTTAGGTTGGCGTCTCTCACTCTAGGTGAGTAGTAAGCAAGTGAAAACAAAAAAGAAAATCAGTTAAGATACTGGGCGAGAGAGTTCGGAGGCAGTAAGGGTCCTCATCATACGTCTTTGAAAAAGTATTGCAATAAGAAATGGAAAACAAAAGGATATTAAAGCTAGGCAGCCACAACCGTCAGTAACATCTCAGGAAATTTCGTCACCCCCGGATGCTAAGATGCTAAGTAGAAGGGTGTAAAATAGTATGAAGGAACAGAAGTAACAACTGAGACAATTCCTAAAGAGCCTGAAAGATGTATATCACACAAATAACAGAATATCGGAAAAGGACAAATTGGCACAAGAGAAAAAGGAAGAAGACAGGATTCCGGAAACTCTAGACAAAATGTCAATATTCCAGGAGGAAGAAATAGAATGGTCGCCTTCAGTGCGAGCGGCCACTTGGGCCTCAAATGTCGGTGTTGACTTACAAGGAAATTGTTTCCGGTGGGACATAACAATTAGCATGAAACATGCACAGTGCGTTGATGATGTGTCGTGTGAACACTCCTGTGGTACTACGTTTCGGAGTATCGTGGAACACAAGTTTCAGGACTACAAAATATCAGAAATGTTCTTCTGAACGCATGAAGGGTAGGCGTTACGTAATACATAGGTGTTGAAGTTAAGCATTTCCTATTAACATTTATATAAAAGGTTGCCTTGAAGATAATTTAAATGCTAGATTAACTTACTGATGGAGTTGACATGCTAATTAATTGCTCTAATCCCTACCAAATTCGAATATTATACAAGTACAGGGTGGCCCAAAGGAAACTTCCCATTCCTTTAATTTCGTATCTATTATATTTCCACGAGAAATCCCAACACACGCCCCTTTTAATTTAAGGGAGAATGTGTTATCGTTTCTTTATACTCATGATGGCAGTTGGAACGCTCATAACCTTAAATAATGTAAAATTAACGGGATAGGAAGTTTCCTTTGGGTCACACTGTATTTATATAATATTCACATTTGTCAGGTATCAGAGCAATTAAGTAAAGCGTCAACTTCATCAATAACTTTAATCTAACATTTAAATTATCTTTAGTCTAACCTTTTATATAAAAATGAGTAGGAAATCAATAACTTCTGCACATATGTATGAACTTAGTACTACATAATGTTAATTTGAACGCATCATCAATGTACTGGGGAAGTTTCATGCTGATTTTCATGTCCCATCGGAGACTTTATTAACTTTTTAAATAAGGAAAAGTACGTTTCCTTATTAGCTTCGTGAATACAATTGTGGACTTATTTGAGTAAACGAAGTAACTGACTGTAGTCGTGAAAGTCAGACACACGTCTACGAAGAGGTGTTACACTGACCACTAACCTTCTACTTAAACGTAATACAGCCGTCTGACATGACATGCCTTTCAGGAGCTTTTACATTACCCAGTTTAGTTTAGTTTAGTTTAATTTAGATAAAGTAGTAACAAAAGAGAAGCGTTAAACAACAGAATGGAGTGTACAAGAGGAAAGACAGGTAGACTTGAAAAACAATAAGCAAGATCCAGTAGTAAACTGTGAAAAAGAAACAAGGAAGGCCAGATAAATAAATAGCAGCCATCAATGGCTAAAGAGAAGAGATCATGAAACTGTAAGAGGAAAATAGAAGCGTAAAGGCTGTAAAGTAGAAATAAAGAATGAAATAAACTTTGCAGATCGTAAAAACTAAAAGGAAATACAGAATTATGTTAGAACACAGCATATAAAACAAACATACACGAAAACGAAGCCAATAATATGAACAAATGGTGGATAATTACAATCGCAGGGGCGATGAAAGTTTTCCAAAACTGTAGATACGAGGAAAGAAAACAATAAGGTTCAGGTTAGACTTACCAGATCGGTGCTTATTGCCGTAGGGAAAAACAAAATATTTAGAACAAAGTGAAAAAGCCACTTTTAATCGTATACAGGATTCATACAAATATGACAGATAACGAAGCAATGGAGCTAAACGCAACCGAGGTAATCGAGTGCGCAAACGAGGCAAAGCAGGAAAACAAAAGCTCGATTTGGAACAGACGGCCTAATTAAATGAGGTACCGCTATCATTATGTTTTTGAACTTTTAAAAAGCAATAAAGTTTTTATACACTACAAGAGCAAAAGAGTGAAAAACTATATACTGGTGTCTTGCTTTTGGACTACATTTAGACTTCTATGTGAAGAATCATAGAAACAACTTACCAACAGTTCCCGAGGAGTGATTACAGCTTTGCACGAGACGTACAAAAGCAGGTAAAACATCTTTAACTCGAAGAATATATATAAATATACAAACAGGACGTCTTCGACCACAGGAGAACCGGATTCGATCGCAACGAAACGTTGCCTCATTATTACGTTGATGTTATGTACGCATGAACGGAGAAACAAGAAAAATCACGCAGATAAAAAAAAACAGAGGATTGCGGGGAGGAAAATTCGCATCAACATTGTATGCAAGTACAGCTTACTATAGGAGGTAAACGTGCCTTTATTAAAAATGTAATGGAAGTAATGATAACCAGACAATGGCACGGAAAACAGCTAATGGAATTGCAAACCAGCATTAAATAACATTTCTTTAAAATTACGAAAAATTGCTCTTCGTTGTTCTAAAACGAAAATGGGGACCTTTTTCTTGATTTTCCCATACTTCCACTAGTGTATACATATCGGTAAATTGTTAAAGAGTGTAAGATATTAACAAATCAAAATATATTAATGATGGATGATATAAACACTAAATCACCATTATGACAAAGCAATCGGACAGGTGACAGTGGAAGATAATTTGAGGAGTTCATGTTTGAGTAGGATTTGGTAGGAAAAATCCTGCAGGAAACCCACCAACCCATAGAGAAATAATTGATATCCGTAGCAATATAAATATAACATTAGGCACAAGGAACATGGAAGGGTCGCGGTTGCTCAGTGGTAGAGCGCTCACCTCTGGTGCGTGAGATCCCCAATTCGAGCACTGCTCCATGTGAGTTTTGTGGTGCTGAGACAGAGTGTACCTAGTTGTTCTAGAATTTTTCCGCTTCCTCCCACTGTCTTCATTCTATCAATTGTTCCATCATCATTAATTCGGCCTCAGCCAATGTTGCGTACAAATCTTAAAATTAAATTTAAATGCTAGGAACATGGAAAAAACACAGAATAAAATGGTGATTTACAGATGGAGATACGTATAGTGAACACAACTCTATCTTCACTGCAGTTGGTGAACGGATGAATCAGCTAGAAGAGAACAAGCAATAAGAAAATGTGCTTAGAGATATTACAGGAGAATACGAGAATGACTATCCTGAGGACATCCCCCTTACGTAATGCAGATAATAGAAAGGGCTACCGTATTGGGACGGACAACTAAAGCGACTGAGAAGATTGATGAGAGCAGCTAGAAAAAGTTACCAACATACAATGAATAAAATCCTTAGCAAAATGGAGGTTTAAAAAGTAAACGAAACGAAGGGGACTTTTGAAACAGAACTTCAAAAACAAATAATGGAAAGTTGAAAGTCATTTGTAGAGAGCAATTATTTGAGTCTTTATCATATAATAATTGATCAAATAACAATATAGCGCACCATATAATTTAATACCAAATGACATTAAATCACCAACTAAAATAACTCCAATTAGCGAAGATATGGAGGAATTTGATAGAAAATATTATGGAACAAGTAGTAGCAGATAATGAGATAGACGGAGAAAATGGAAATCGTAAGCAACAAAGCCTTTAGAAAAAGCCCCTAAAATTAGAGACTGAAGAAGAAGAAGAGAAAATCATAAGACATCTAAAGATTCAAGTGACTTTTAAAATTAAAAATTCGAGACCAGATTCAATTAAAGAGAAACTAATGTTGGAAACCAAAAGACCTCTAGACACCTTATTTTACATGTTTATTTATATCGAACTGAATTTAATTACTTCCAATTTGTTCTGGAACAGCCAATGTCTCCCAAAACTCATTTAGGTATAAATGCAAATATTATTATTAGCTTCTCCATTTGTTTGGTAGAAGCATTTGGACTTGATTCATTACATTTTTAAAAATAACTTTATATTTTGATGCTAATGTGAATTTCCAAGCATTGGAAACATGACACTACGTGCTGTTAGAAATCATTACTGTTATATTATGTTCTTCCTGTATCATGTAATTGCAATATAATAAAGCTTAATTATTGGAACGGATCATGTGTATTAATCAAACAACATATTAATATAGCTAGTAACACGTTGTTCGTGAAAAAGACATCGGATGTACTATGTAACAGATTGTTTCTAGTTAACGCCCAAATATATGTCTAAATATTTGTGCATAGTGAACATTGAAAGCTTTCTGTAAATGTTATCTCCACATCGTTCTTCTTGTTTATATAAATTTATTGTATTAACTACCTGCATCATTTACGGAACATTTAGGTCCATCGCTGCAGTAACAAACGTTCGAGGGATTCTATTCTGGACAACATCAAGCTAGTTTTCGGCCTGAACCTTAGAGGTCTAAATACCAAAATTAAAATCAAGCCAATGTTCATCACGAACATCTACCTCTCATAGATCTCTTCCAATATTATATTAACATGAACGTCTCATTCTTCTAACGATCTCTTTCACTCCGGCTTTCCAAACGAGGTAGAATATAGCTTTACTTTCCCCCCAAATCTGTGCTATATAGCCTGCCATCGTAGGCGTCGCAATTTTGTAATTCTTACATCGAGTGAGTCGAACATTGCGTGGAGTTCTTTATTATGCAGTACATTCCATTCTCTGTTCATCTCGTCTCTTCTCGACCAACACACGTAATTTATATTCACCTCATAGTGTTGTACTCCAATTTTGGTAACTGTAAAGTATTACCAGAAGAATACCATTCTATATATTTTCCATTTCAACTTCCTTAAAATAAACAGCGAGTTTAAGAGTTTCTGGACTAAATAGAAACCTTTACCCGACGCTAAGTGACTATTGATTTCTTCAGTGACATCGCTCTTGCTTGTTATATATGCTCCTAAGTATTTTAATTTGTTTACTTTCTCTATGTTCTCATTCTTAATTTTTATGTATCTATTTCCTTCATACCCAATGTTTCGGCTTGTTACCATGCATTTTGTTTTATCAATGTTTGCCGGTAGACCTATCTCATCGGAGGGTTCTACTAAGACATCTGTGTTACTTTGTAGTGCATTTATATCGTTGCCAATTAAATCTACATCATCCGCGTATACGAACGGGTAGTTCAAGCCATTCAACGTTTCTCTGTTTTCTCTTTTTACTATAAAATCGCATATTCTAAGTGACAGTTAAACAGTACAGATCATAAGACATTACTCTATTTCAACCGTTGTGAATAGCGAAACTATCTGGCATATTATTGCCTTTCCTCAGTCTACTTATGAAGTCTCTGGATACATCCTCACTAGTTGAACAAGATTTATTTGTAATTCCAAATCGTACCAGAATATTGTATATATTTCCCTTTTCATAGAATTATACGGTTTCTTTAAATCATGAATAGCTTGTGAACAGGCCCATTAGAATTCCAATTCTTCTGTAAGATTTGTATCAAGTTGAAAATCTGTTCCAATGTGGATATACAGAATTCCAATCCGGGTACATGTGTCCAATTTTGAAGTAGTAATTACCTTACGAAAATTCACGTGACCACCATCGGTTGTCCTCAATCTGATCACCATATGTCTTGGCAATAGCCTTGCACCATAACTTCCATTGTAGAAGGCTACGACGAATTACGGGAAGTGGAACCCACTGTCACTTTTCCTTAGAGGCTTTCCACAACCCCGAAGAGTGGTGAGACGACGAGATGAAAGTACCTTTTTCAGTAGGCCACACCCACATAAATCCATAGGACTGCCACACGTATGTCGTGAAATGGAATAGCCTAAATGTTGGTGTCTTGCCTCATCTGTTTCAGAAAGTTACAGGTAGAATGAGACATATGGGATGAAGGTTTATCCATATGCACAGAGACTTGATTGATTGCATTTCCATACAAATGAGGCAGGTCGTCTGTATAAATTGGGGTCAGGATATGTTGCTGAAAGAAGGTAGATATGATTTTACAGTTTTCAGTGACTTGACGAATGGTTAACCTGCCTTGATAGCGGTATCCTACAACAACCATGAATACCTTCAAGTAAGTTAGTTTGCAATGATGAATGAACTCGAGACGGGATTTTGTATCACCTGAAATTTAGGTGATGGCTCTATGTTTTCCAAAGTATGTTAAATACACTCATGTATCATCTAGTGTGGTCACATATTTCCAATTTGTTTCGGATAAATTGCGTTCGTAAAGACTCCTGCTGTTGTTCTTTTTCTCAAACTGATGGGCCACACTTAGGTAATGTCCACGACTTTTAAAGACCTTCCGGAGGTTCAACTTCTCACGTAGGTTGCAGTTCACAGTTGATTATCCCATGAGGAGTCATGTGGTTATCACACGCTGCGGAGGGGATTTTCGTGGAGAGTTATTCGACGCAGGCGGCGTCACTGCAGTTCATGCTCTCTTCGTAGTCCCCTTCGTATTCTTAGTTTTTATGCCGATTGATTATGTTCTTGATGGCCTTCGAACCCAATGTGCATCCATGCTCTATGCACTGTTTTTCAATTTTAGACACCGAATGTTCGCCGTGGAAAATGCAACTACGTAGCCCTCCGAAAACCGATTTACCTTTGGAACGATCATGCACACAGCACACACTTGCGATAGTGACTCACTGCTACGAGCTCCTGCGCATTTAATCACTCCGTGCACTCCATTCTGTGAGCAGGGGGAGATTCAAATTTGTGGATTGATCTTCTGTATTTCTCCTAAATCCACTTTGGAAATCTCCAATTATTCGTGTTAAAAGTACATTTCTCATTAATTTGTAATATGCTGGTAGGAGCAAGATTATCTGATAATTATTACAGTTCGATTGACCGCCTTGTTTACACACCGGAACTATTATTGAGGTTTTCTATTTCTTTTGAAACTCCTCCTTTCTCCATATAGTACTTATCAATTTATGTAGTTCCTTATGAACGCCGTTTTCCATTTAAGGAAAGCTTCAATGTGTATTCCTAAATATCGGATAGGTCTAATAGGACACATTTGTTTTTATAATAGAAAGGTTAACAATATAAATCTATTATAGTAAGTGAATGGTTGCATTGCGTTTCCAGAATTAATAATAATAATAATTCCGAAAGTGTAATACTACTTTTGTTTATGTGAGCATACAACTGTACTATCTAAATTCATACCTGAACATGCAAACAGAGGCGTAACAATAAGGCCTGCAAGGCATGCAAATCAGATTCACCCTAATACATGCATCCTTTGCGTCGCATTAAACGACCTTCTTAGTGAAGATGTAATAATTAAATATTCCCTCCACTTCATATAATCAATAGATTTGTAATGAAATCGAGCACTCCAATATCGTTCAATAGCGCTCACTGGTCGCATCAAACTTTCTTAGTGGTTGTAGTGTAGCCAAGCGATTATTTTCAAAATTAAGACTTACAAACAACTATATAAAATAATTCTCCAGCTGATGACAGACTGAGTGAACCCAGCCTTCTCAATATTGAATGTGAAAGAGCCAGATAAATTGATGTAAGTAAAATCATCAATACTTTCAAATCAGAGAAAACCGTCGTATGTTCCGTTTCATTTGATAAATTCATTGTATCGTCATTAACGTCCTAAACGAGCTTCTATGATAGGAACCTACAGTTTTTAGGAAAGTAGAGTCCGAACCATTTCGTTCATTAGTACCACGGCGGAATTGAACCCATGACCACGTGAGTGCTAACTTTTCGGCCATCCTGAGGTCCAGTTTCATTAGAGATATGTAAGAATATATAGAAAAGCTCTAACCACAGATAAAATGTATGCTTATTGATACTCAATGTTTTCCTCTATAATTCATAAGTTTGTATCTTTTATAAAATTTATATATAATTAATTTCCTTAATAATTTTTCAAAAATTCCGGCAAGTTAATAGACAATTCAATGCATTATATGTACAATTTGTACATATTACAATATACTTTCAGTTATTCTTTGAAGTGGTTCATTTTATCTTTCTGCAAGTAAGCACGATCAATTTTGTTACACCCCTTCATGTAAACATACAAGTATACTATGTAACTGATTAAATTTCAATAAATGAAGCAAAATGAAAGATACAAATGAAAGAACAGAAATGATACATAACTCTAACATTTACTTTACATGTCAAAAGAATACAGAAACACGTCATATCTGCATATGTACAACAGAAAAAGAAAACGATTTTACCGGCTTGACCAGAAACGAAAAAACTGAACTTTAGCATGGAAAGTGAACACTTTTTAATGACTCCACAAAGCTTGTTAATATTTTCCCGGCGTTTTAAGCTACTAGGATGGTCCAGTGTAAAGGTGGTATACTTCTGAATAAAACCAGCTAACATGGGTTCAAATCTTCTACTAGCCAAGTTTTTTTGCAAAGCAATCATAAAGAATCGAATCGTGCCTTACTGAATGGCGACGCCTAAAGAATATGGATCGAGTCGCGTCCGGTGGAATTTACGAATCTCGGTCTGGCCGTTAATATGACAAATAAGTATACATTGACCTAAAGTATATAATTTTCAAGTTATTATTCTTACAAAGAAACACTATAGAATTTGTTAAAATGTTTTGGACAGCGTAAATTGTAGAGATGAAGGGCTGGGTTTCATTCTTAACGAGATAGCTGTATTTTTTTGCATAAAGCAGCAGTTCCAAAAATCGATTCATCTCCGGTTGTAGTACTATGAGGCATCACTGACAAGGATAAGAATACACTGTATATATTCTTTAGAATAATGATCATGTAATTTTCATGATTGTTATTAGTCTTTCTCTCTCTCTCTTTCCTGACGTTTTCGTACCATGTCAGGTACGCTTATTTTTGCTCTATCATTAACCGATACGACGGTAGGCCTGTTTTTTATGTGCACTAAACAACAGAGGTAAGAAACCAACGATAACGAGCGCTTGAAGGAATTGTTTCATATGTTCTCCATTCCTTTTATTGTTAGGCATTTTGCGTTCCAAGTCACGTCCAACCTTCAGCAAAGTGCTAACTGGAATGTTAACACCTGCGGTGTAAATTAACATGTTACCCTTTTAAAAGAGCTATGTATTGACGTTTGGTACACAATCACAACAGCCCTAACTTCGTACTGGTTAACGATAGAGCAAAAATAGGAATACAATTGGATTGCTGAGAACATTTGCTATTAAAATGAGGTGTCGCACGCTATGCTTTCTACTTACAAAATTTGTTTGATTCAAGATGGCGGATTTGAAGATGGCAGCCGTGACGTTCCCCCTTTCCTCTCGACTTCATATATATCCACCATGTTGTTATTGACTTATTATCATCAACACGCAGTTTAGAAGGCGTTTTATTGTAAGGGACTTGTGCACAATGGAACCATAAACAATTAATATGCCTGTAACATTTTACCACTTGCGCGTATCTTAAACCTAACGTCACCATTGTTTTCGGATTTAATTCTAGTCCAAAATCATGTATCACATTACCTTATTCCTATTTTTAAAAACTTGGCCTGAATTCAAGATGGCCACCGTCAAAGTCCACTCTTAAATACGACTTCCCCTAGGTCTAGTATGTGTCCACGTTGTTCTTATTCACTTTTATCATTAACACGAGGTTTACAAGGAGTGGTAGTGCACTTACTGTGCACTTGCCGACACTGGTGAGTGACATTTCAACATGCGATTTCAGGTATTTCCAGTTCAAAAGAGCAGTTGATTTTTTGTGTATGGGTCGTTCTGTGGGACATAGTTCCTCTGCGTGAAATTTTACGGTAGGTTTCGATATGAGCTCATTGTTACTTCCCTTGTAAATATCGGTACACTATGTCTCTCTTAGCATGTAGGTTAGTCCATGTTTTCAATTGAATGAAAAGTACTAACGTCGGAGGGTTGAAATTAGTAATCGGAACTCAGGACGTCCATACAAAATCATTTGAAAGTCTCATAGCAAAACGATTCAAGCAATATCTTACGATTTCAACGTCAGGTAGAGGAAAAAAAAGTATATCGGAATCGGCACATAAATCTCGTTGATTTCATATAGCAGAGAAATTAATTCACGTTTAAAATATAACCTAGTGGAAACGTGAACCACCCTTTACAAAACGACAATTGTTTTGAGCATAGCAGTATACATTAGGACGATAGAATTGGTGCAAGGTAAAGCGTTTACTCATATTTCTTTAAAGTCAATGTAATCAGTACATGTGATTATAAATAGTTGGATACATTTAATGGATCTCACCACATTTTTAACATTATATACGGGATCAAAGCTCGGTACGTTAACATTGTTCTGATATATGCTCACCTAAAGACAGAGGGAAAATAGCAATGAACAAACTGTTAATATTACTATCGAAGTCCTTCCGTCGAAAACATTCATTCTCTGTTTAGTTCTGCGAGTATTAGTAGTATAGGTTATTGCACTTCAGATACTTCAGTTCGTCATGGTACTAGAATTTATAGAGAAGAATCCAATATCATATATCTTTTGTAACAACACTCAAGCCTGTGAAGATGTCAGAAAAGATCAATGTTAAAAATATATTTTTCGAAATGCATAGCAATGAATATAAGGAAAGATCGTGAAAGGAATTAATCTGCGTTGTTACAAGATTCTTTTAAAAAGACCGAGACGCTCGTCACGAACAAATACTTTCGTCATGACCGGTGTTTAATGCTACAATATCAGGTCATGTTATTCAACATTTGTAGACATTTTCTTGTTCCTTGGAGCATTGTACATAAGTAAAATTATCCTTGCTTATATAGTTGTATAGGAAAATATATCAAACTTTCTGATGTTGATAATGTTTTTATTGATAAAATCAATAGAACGAGTATACCACCTATCATTTTTATTGACACCATACATAGGTTTTCAAAGACGGTATTTCCATAGGTGAGGACAATTATATTAAATACAGGGGAAAAAATTAATTTAATATTTGATTATTATTTCGACAAGTAACCAAAGTGTTTAAACCAAATTCGTGGAACTATACGTGGATCAATTCTATTAACACACAAAAAATACTCTTGTACAAATAGGAAAGCTCTTATCCATACACGCTTTACAGAATGTGTGATATAGGAAAACCCGAGGCTAGTTCTTTAAACAAACATATATCTGCAACTATTTTGCATGGTTTCTGCTAAGCTTAGCACTAGCTATGCATGGAGTAAGTACCTTATTTGATATAAAACATCTTATTTCAATTTGATATACGGTTTGAAGAGTAGTAGAGCGAACGTTCGACTGTTTTTTACCATTTGTGATACCTTAAAGACTTGCCTTTTAGTACAAAAACCAAATGTTATATTTTTGTATTAAAGGTGCAGTGTTCTTACCATTTCTACTCAAAGCTACCTATTCTGACTCAGAGATGCTTGCAGTCCGCAAATAAAGTTGAGAGATTTATATCTACTTACCTTTTGTTGTATGAAAACAAAGTACTATTTTCTCTCTACAAGTTTTAGTTTTTCTAATTCATTCTGTGTAGGAAAAATCTCATGTCTGAAGCAGAAGCACTTAAATTAAAACGTTGACCATAAATATACGGCTAGTAAATAATTTATGTAAACCAAAGTGAAAATGGATATATTTTTCAGTAATTTATCTCCTCTTTTAGCTAATAAAATGGATTAGAACAATCAGAAAACGAAAATTTGTCTATGTTGCTGGTGCTATGAAAATGCGTAACACCTTCGGTTATTCAGAAATACTGTATTTAAAAATGCATTTAATGTAACAATAATACAACAAAATTCTTAATATACTAAATCAATGAAGCGTGTAACTTTGAAAGGAACAGTGACTAGACTAGATGGAGTTCAAATCATGACCTACATACACAAAGCAAATATAAACAAACATTGCCAATGAGCACCAACAGTAAATAGTTTACGTTTATTCTGCTAATTACTGAGTACGTGCACATCTTATCACTAATTTTGAGACTCCCAGGTACATATTTACCACTACTTGTGGAAAGAAAAACAGGAAAATGATATTAAAGAATTGAGGATGTGCTGAACGTTTCTACCTTTAAATTCTGAAGCACTTATGTATCGTGCAAAAGTTCATTAGTAAGGATTCTAGAATTAAGAAAACACATTTTATTACAGAATTTAAGTTTTTAGCATTAGAAATTTATTTTTCCGACATTTAAAGTTCTACATCATCAACTGAGGAAGCTTTCATGCTCGTGAATCATTTAGTTTTGGCCCTTTAAGGGTTTTACTAGAGAATATGATACGTTATTTTACTCTACATGAACCGACAATAGGGAAAACTCTTATTTGAAAACGATAAAGCTTTTAACTAGATTTTACGAGACAGACACTTGTTCAATTTTTTACCTATTATTTAGCTGGATCCTCACTAAATTCGTCTCTCTTTTGCTAGTCAGTTTGTAATTAACATTTGTGCCTAAGCGAAATATAAATACAGTACTCTTGTCATTGGTGGAATAAAGGCGCAAAGATGTCTTTCTATCCATAATTCCAAACGTGGTGGAATATATTTCTCGACACGGAAACGTTAGAGAGTTGTAGCCTTTGGATATTTATCGGATATCCACCGTCGCCAATTCGGTTCCTGGCCGGTGGCAAATTCTTTTAAAACATTTTGCTCTTTTTTTAAAAAAAAAAAAAAAATATAACAATTTTTAGCTGGGT
>JAGDQP010030872.1:0-13688 GCA_022664845.1 Lepisma saccharinum | reverse complement strand
AAAGGTAGTGATAAAGTACAATGGATAAGAAAACTGTTTCAAGTAAAATATGTTAAAGATGTACTTGATGAAGGTTGTCCTTCCCTCGCAAGTTTGAATTTTAATATGACTGTGAAATCTTACTTACCATATTCCAATGGCAGTGAGTGCATGTGCTATGCGTAATTGTCTTCAACTACAATTTTGGTTCAAAATTGCAAAGGTATTGGTATTACTTCCATTACATTCTAGTCAACCTTGTATTATTACTTATAACCAGTAAATTCATATATACTCAAGATACCTTGTTTGTTTCATTTAAGGTATGAAATTTAAAAAACAAGCGTTTTTAGTAATAATTTACATTTTTTGTATTGCTTTTTACAATATTCTGTACAAGTATTTTGACAATTTGAGAATTTTTCTTCAGATCAACAGTATCAAAAGTAGACAATGTTTTTACCTCTTACACAAGAATATATGAACACGATACAAAATAAACCACAGTATATAGAGTTATAATCTTGAAATTGAATATTATTGACTCGATATAATTTACAAGTAAGATTTAAAAAATTTACAATTGGTTTGGGAGGACTTTTCCCAAACTGTCGAAGTATACAACATGTCCGATTTTGTTTATGAAAATAGCTGTCCAATGACTTCCTCCGGAGGAAGAAGGACTTGAGTTTACAATTAAAGGAGCAGGAAGTTGTACGCACACAGACAATGTATTCATTGCGTATATTCCAGTAAGAACAGTACTACTAAGACAATCTTTAAAAATAACTTCCAACACTTCGTCACTCCACATCAGACTCACTAGGTTTAGTAGGTTTGTATATTGTTCTATTTTCAGGTAACACGTATAAACTTAAATCATAAAATTTCAAAAAGTTCGCATAAGACGAAGCTTCTTTCAATGCACATCGAAAACTTGCAAAGTGATGTAGATGATGAATACAACTTTTTACAGGGAAAGCTAATGCATTATATTTAGGACACTTAAACTCTTAAAGATTAATTATACTTCTTTCTATTAAGGAATCAAGAAAACGTTGACGTGCTTTCGCGTGTGTAAATATAGTAGCATTGTGCGAAGTATACTTGATGAGGATGCTTTTAATTTCTTTATATTCGACTTCACCGTCAATCCACTCTAATCCAAATACATGTTGACTTAAATAATCATTACTATATCTTACAGCAGTTGATATTGTGAAATGGGAAAAGGTTGTTTAAATATCCAAGATTGCAAACTATCAAAATCTACATATTACTATAGCTAATTCTTTTATAATAAAACTGTTTTCTTCTTCTTCATAATCGAATGCAGAAGAATGAACTATAGCTCTCATGATACTTGATGAACTGAATTAAAACTTATATGGTACTATCACTATATACATTACTATCCTTATCTATTTGAATGAGTGAATCGAACTGACCATATGCTATACAGGTAATAGAATGTGGGAGATCTTCAGTGAACCCTATTTTGAGTCTGACAGGAGAATCTTTTACGACATCCCATGTAGAATCATCTAGTGTATTGGTAGGAGAAAGGATAAAAGCGTAAAGCGTGGATAATCATAATGAGTGATGGTATGACTTTCATTTCGATAAAAAATTCCAGCGCCAGAGAACAGGGTGTGAAAACTTCGAACATATAAATTATTTGCAAACTTAGGGGTCAACGGAGTTGGATGGAAGAATTTTGATCCGACTTGTACTTGCAGTTTGTTGAGATTAAACGATAGAAAGTGGAAAGGATTTTGGTGATATTTAACATTGAAAGCAGTATTTCCGACAAAACCAACGACGAGATCTTTTGGAACATTACCCAAAAAAATGTAAACTATATGATGATAAACCCGCAAGAATGGTATGTACTCGAGTTTCAACTCTAGTTAAGGGTAATTTAGCAGTATCATGGAGCATATAGCTGTTTAGTTGAAGAGCTAAATCACCTGAAATTTCAATACGTTGAACATATAATATTACTTCCTCCAATGCAACTTTTAATGTAGACTGATCTGCTGCCATTGAACAAAATGAATCTTTACTACGAGTTAATTTTACACGAAGATTAACTTTATTGGGAAAAATAGGGTCTAACCCAGTAATATCTGTATGAATTCGACCATACATATTGAAGGCTGCACTACCAGCAACAAAAGATCCTCGTTTTTGAAAACCAACATTATTTTCATTTAGTGTATTAAACTGCTCTGCTATATCTTTATACCACAATGCTGTAGTTAAATGAGTATTATTTGCTTTCTGGGAATAATTAAGTAAATTTTCCAGGTATGCTCGATAAGGATGTGTTTTATTTGAAGATGAAATTGTTTTATCGTTAAAAGAAACTCCAACTAGACTAAATAATGAGTGTAAGAAATTATTCAGTGGTGCTACAACATCAGCTAGTACAGCTGGTGGTCCTTCTGCGCCTACTTGTAAATTTGAACCATCTCCTCTTGTAATTTTACAACGTACATATAAATATAATGTACTGGATTAATATATTCTGCAGTATCTCCAGGTACAAGAAATTCTATTGGTCCCTCTGAAGTAAGTATAGAAATCGGACGATATTCTACTAAACGTGAAGATTCAATAGCGGTTTGTGTAATGGGGACAGAAACAAAATCGAATTCGTTGGAACAAGATTCTTTGATTTCGGGTGTTAGGAAGAACATGATGATTGTTTAACTAAAGATATATCTTACTTTCATAGTAATACGTTGTTTTTTTATGTTTGGTGGTCCAACACGAACGGGAGCTTTACGTTTATATGCCCTTCTCCTTCCACTACCGCTGAGCAACTGATTTCATTTATTTTCAGCTTTTGTTCTTAAAGCTGATTATGCTTTACGTACTCTTGTTTTGAAAGATTCTTTAATAGGAAGATTTTCTAATACATCCACTGCAACTTACATTCATGTTTGTAATGCTTGACGACCTATAGCTTTAGCACCCTGTTTAAATAATGGCATAGCAAAACGAAACTGTCCACGAAATAAACCTCCAATTCCACGATGCGTTGATAAACAGGTCCTGCAAAGTAAGGTATCCCTCAACCTCCATGCAAGTTTCGTGTTGTCATTTTGATGAAAGTTTAAAGTGAAGTGAAACAATCAATGTCCCGGATGCAAATGGCAAATTACACCCTGCATGATCCTTTAGTAGTATTTCTATTGTGTCTATACTTAATTTAGCCAATGGAAAATAATGTACATTTTGAAAGGCGATGGTTGGTACTTTACCATGATTACTATCAGTCATCAACATAATACGTAATAGTGGAGCTTTACTATCACCTACAAGTTAAGGCTGAATAATGTCAGTACATACAAATACTTGTTGCCACGGCGGCTCAATTGGTAGAGCGCTCACCTCTGGTGCTAGGGGTCGTCGGATCGATCCCTGCTCATGCCACGTGGACTTTGTGGTGGACAAAACCCTTGCACATGGGTTTTCTCGGGGTGCTCCCGTTTTCTCCTACTTTCTTCATTCCATCAATTCATCCCATCATCATCGTCCTGAGTCGTAATTGCCTAAAGGCCTTAAAATAAATTCCCAATAAATACTTGTTGAGGGTATCCATTATCCAAGAAAGGTTGTTTTTGTGAATATTTCAATTTTAAAATTTAATAGTAGGTTCAAAATCTAATTGTAATGTAAGCATAGGAGAAAGATATAATGTCTTAAAATTGGATCATATTTAATCTGTACAATGTTGGAATATTCAAATCGAATGGTAGAAGTATTTTTATTCCATTTATCGATCAAGTTAGAAACATTAGAATAATATCCTGGTGTTATTCTATATTTTACACCTTCCCCATCGGCTAAATGGAACCACATAATATTGTGTCCTTCAAATACATTGTAACATGTTTAGGGAATATGGATTTCACTTAATCCTAGCATCCAAGAAGAATCATTAAGACGAATACGTTGATTCAGTATGTTCAGAGAATGTGATGGAGTATTACTGGAGAATGTTTCTGTACTTGCGTTAGAAGTTAGGGCAATGTAAAAATTATCAACCGTATTTTCAGAAATTATTTTCGTTTAAAATGCAGTGTAACCCTTGACGTTCCAAATTGAAATGGCCATATTCATCTTTTAAGTCTATATGAAGTGTATCGAAATATTTCATTTCTACTTTCACATAGTGGGGACGATCAAACACGAATGATTTGACTTTACGAAGTTGATATTCTTGAACACTGATTTTACGAAGAAGGTTTCCTACTTTCGATTGACCTTTAACAGTATCAAGGCAGATATTGATATCTGACTGAATGATATGTTCGAGATTGTTGATAAAATTTCCAGTAACATCTTTAAACATTGATTCTTTTTCTTCCGCTGGAGGAAAATGGTAAATAGCTAGTGTCTTTACATTAGAATCAGTACTGTATCCCAATATGTTTTGTAAACCTGGTGTTATCCCTATTACATATTCCTTGTTGCGTTGACGTCTATATCTTATAAAAAATTGATTTCTCCTAGCATAATATCTGAAGTTAAACACCATATCACCCTCATCACCCTTTTCCCTAGGATCAACCTGAGGATCCTTTTGAGGAAGTTCTGTCCAATCACATCATCATTTTGTTTGACACCTACTTCTTGAACTAATTTTGAAAGGTGTTGATTTTGTTCACCTTCTCGCTGCTGTCTAAAACAGTTCGTAGTATTAGTAATAGAATCATAATATCCTGCTATCAACTTGGCATGATATATTAACTCTTTGTTCTTTCCCTTAATGAAAATAATAATTTCTTCACCATCTTGAACGTTGAAAGAACACCAAGGAATTGAAAACGCACTTAATCCTACAACCAAGTCCCGTCAACTGTACTGCTTGAGAAAGTTTTGTTGTCTACGAAGAAGTTTTATTGTCAAAGAAATATGTACTTGCATTCGAAGGTAGGGTAACAAAATTTATTTGTTTCTTCAATAGACATCTCGATTATGACTGAACAGATTTTTGTCGAAAGCAACTATTCATACTTGGTGGATAGCTAAGCAATTAACATATACTCATCACTTTCTTCTTTTTAATACTTTTTCAATTAAAAATGTATTGTTTTTCTACAATAACTTCGTAATTCCTGATTGTAAAATATAAAATGAATAGGATCACCACTCCAATCTCTGATTTTATAGGTGATCGGATTATTTTTCAAACACTGATCCACAAGAAATATTTCTCGCGACGCTTTTGGCAAATATCCCTTTTCCAATTAATGTTTATATTTACTTACACGAACATAATTTCCCGGATGAAATTTACATTTTCGTTTAGCACTGCTTTTAGTATCATATAACGTTATCCAAACTTGATTTGCATTAGAATCATTTACGTCTCGATTCTATGATTATAACTATGTACGAGATCTTGTAAAATATCAATGTAACGAAAAGTATTTTGGCTGTAAAGTATTCATAAATCCTTTCTTTAATGGTTTGAATAAAACGATAAACTAATGCTGTTTTCATTTCTGAATGTATACTGTAATGATTTACTTGATATACTTGAAACACACGTTTTACATGTTGATTGTAAAATTGACTTTGCTAAATCGGTTTGACAATGCCATAAGGGTAATTTCATCTTTTTAGATATTGATTAATTTGCTATTGCCATAACAGGACCCGTTTTGTTTTTAACAGTGATACAAGTTGCGTATCGACTAAAACATCAATGGAACATAAAATTTATCTACATGCATCATCATATTTCGCAACATTTTGCATGTCTGCTAAATCCATTTGAAATAATTCATTCGGTGCATTCATATAATATTGTTTCCGAAGGAAGTTTTTTGTACGGAGTGGATGTATCTTGTAACCATTTTCGAACTTTTTTCTGAGATCGACTTGCCCTCCTTTTAGTTTTGAAATACTAGCTTGAGAATGAGGATCAGCATAAGCGTAATAGAATCTACTTCAATACATTAGAATTTGTTTTCTGTATAATTTTTCAATATACTTTTCAGAGTACTTTTTTCACAATTCGTCTTTTAGATTACGGTTGTCCAGCTAAAATACTGAAAATTAATTAATTCTTCAGCGATGTTAATTTCTTTAAGAAACTGTTTAAATTCTGTAATACCATGTGGACTTTTAGGTGTTCGTTTTCTAATAACTTCATTTACAACATCGATAATGTTTGAAACTGGAAGTACATTTTGATCAAAGGATACGGCTCCAGTAGCATCCCAACTGATACAATTCGATGCTTGCATGAGATTAAATAATACTCCTGTTTTCCTACTAAGTGGTTTTGGTACCGAACTCAATATATGGAGTATCATTGGTAAGGGAGATGATGGTTCGGAATCTGTCAGGGTTAATGCTATGGGTTTTTGAAACAAGGCGTATTCTCTGAATATTGATGTAATGCTTATTGATACATTCCCCAGTTTTCATTTGTTGAAAGGTGAAGTCGGTTTAAAATTTGATTCATTTCATTATCTAATCTTGATTGCTGAGACACTGCTGATTTCATGTAGGATACCATTTGAGCACCTGCAGTTTCAGGAACAAGTATCATTTTTTGAAACTGAAATCTCAAGTTAACGACTAATTAAACTACCAGCGACAACACTCAGAGGAGGTCCTACTAATAACGGTAATAACGCAACTCCCTTTTAAATTAAGAGTTTACGCTTGTTTTTTAAACTTGACCGTTTAAAAGATAGTGCACGTGGTGTCTATCTACGACAACTTATTTTTTTACTCTGACGGGGTTCCATAGTAATATTTCCATTTATAGTATTTTTGATAGTTGTGCAATGGCTCGTACCAGATCTCCTGAAGCACGTTGAATTAATGATTCTCCTTTCTGCATTTATAAAGAGTCTGGATCTCTATCAAATAATGCTTAATGCTCGACATCTCAATGCGAACTGATGAAAATAGGTGTGTTAATGTCTTTTATAGGTGTATAGTCATACATGGTTTTGTCCAGGAAATATTTGTACTTAATCCTAAAGTACGGGTGTCGGTTGAGTTAAGTCAAACAGTAAATATGAATGTTCAAACACTTCTACTACAGCCTTACTGTTTTTGGCGTGATTTGTGTTGCTAAATATTGTATTTGTAACTTGCCTCTAGGATTTTTAAATGCTACAATGAAATGAGCATTTAACGAAACGTCACGTGCATGTTTTCCCTTTGGAAATCGATTTTGGACAATAAATATAAGAGTTAATTTTATAAAGCGAAAATTTTGTAAATAAATTTGCCACATCACCATTTGTTTTAGTCACAAGATCATCGAGGATCAGTAGTTCTAATGGATTTCAAACGAATTCATATCAGATATTCCATAAACAAACCGAATATCACTATTTTCACATAACTTAGGAACTACTGCACCATAACACCAAACAATTTCATTGAAGTGGGTTGAAAACATTTGATCCCTGTGTAATAGTAACTTATTAACGAAACACGTCCTGCCAATATGAGATGGGCTACACAGGATAATAGTAGCTGGATCCTTAAAAGCAAACATCTTAACGTTAACTGAGTGTCTGTCAAAGAAACATTTCCATTTTAAACCCTCATGAGTTATGTATAAAAGAGAGAAAAGTTAACTTGTTCGTTGCCTCTTGTAACCATATGGAACAGAATGAAAATGATCTTCGTTATCAGGCTTTTTAATTTACCTTTAACATTTAGTTTACCTTTTACATTTTGATGTGTTTTGTATTCATCTCTGGATACAATTTTGAAACCTTTTTTCCTACGGATACCATTTGGGTTAAATAATTGCTTACTTTCATATCTATGTTTCACAAATTATAGAAATGATTAAAATCTATTATTTTGCGAGCACGTGCATTTAATGTGAATCCCCTAATTTTTGTATTCGCATTCAGTTTTGCCCGTTTCTACTACAAGTTCTTCATAAGAATAATTTTTTGGATCCAACCCTAAAAATGTTGGAATTTCCCGCCCGTCTTTCGTTTCTTTTGTGACATCGCCCAAAGAGTTTCTGTTAGGGTTTCTCTTTTGTACATAAAATAATGAATCGGTATTTCCATACAATAATTTTCAATGTCTACTTGTCAAATAATGCTTATCTACTCCATGAGGATATAAAATACGCTAAGGCCAAATTTTAGAACGGATTGGGACTGTTATTGTTCTCCAAGTCCTTGTATGTTATCACGAATCTACTTTCTTCTAATGGAACAACATTCTCGATCTCCAAGTGGGATGCTCGAACAATTTCTAAAAATTGTTTGAGCATCACTCACAACTTTAGTTTGGGATAAATTCTCAACGTCCCTACCCGGGGTTCAGGTTTTGGACACTGAGGTCGGGTACTGCTTTCCGAGTCAAGATGCTGGACCTTAAAGAAATGGGTTATTGGTCACCGAAAGAGTCAATAACTCATTACCTGAAATATGTTGCTTTTGTTTTGGCCAACCTGAAAGCTGGCCTCCACAATCACAACACTTGGACCACTGTGGCAACTTGTATAGGTTACGAGAGATTGGCTCTGATTTTCGCAAGGTCTACATTTTTGAGTGAAAGTAAACAAACATGAATCTTGCGCTTTAATGTACAGTGTCAGCTTCTCTTCATTAGCAACTGTTCTGTTTAGAAAGAGATGTCAAAAGTAGGTGCATTGTTCAATTTTCTCAATCCAAGTTTACATATTTCCTGTGCTGCTTGGTCTTTGAATTACGTGAGAAGGGACTATGGAACAACTGTCGTCTTCTGATATAAAATAAGGCAATGGAGGGACAATCCACATTTTGACGTACAAAACATTTGGCATTTTGGACAATATTGTAAACAAATAATTTCTTATAACCTTATTCTTGAAATAATGCACGTGACTGACTGCAATTGACACATGAATGTTCTTAAATTTGAGAGACTCACCCAGCCCTTGCTCAGGGAAAAGAAATAAAAGTATAAAGGAGGAATTTCTCAAATCGAAACGATATATTGGGAAAATTAGGAAAAGACGCTGGGAGTACAGACTACCTAGGTGCTGATTTAAGTACTACACTAAAGAAACAAGTATTACACATAGCTAAAGATACACATGGAAATAATTCTTACTCACTACATACTTATAATCTAGATCAACTGATTGTTTACCTCATTACTTTGGCCAAATTTTATATATATATATACACGTCTTTCAGTGCATACAATGAATACGTTAGATATCGATATGATTTCACGTGAAAATTAGATAAAAAGAAATGAATGTTTGACACTTTAGAAATCTTAACAATTGATTCTCGATAGTATATATCCTACGAGTATATATACAAAATCGATTGCCTGGAACTTTCATAAAATGGCTATGTTTCTCATACAAAGCAATTAATTAAATGAGATATGCTTGTCGTGCTCTTCAAACGACTGAAGCAAGTTACAATATGTCATTGCATTTTTGACAAGCTTTGTGCCCATGTACAAAAGATTGAAAATAGAAAAATAAGCTATTCACACACACACGATGTAGACAACTTCCATTGAAATGTAACCTAATGACATTGATCTAGATTGAGCAGTTGACAAAAACACTAAACGAATACTTAAATCCGATAAACATAAAATTCAGTAGAGAATGCTTTGCAGTGGCAAAAGCCAAATATTTATGAATTCTCATGCGTTTAAAGATTTCACTCAGTTAGTGACGTTCAAACGACAATCGACGTATTACTGAAAGTACCGTTGAATCTACACTGAATTAAATATATATAAGGATAAAAAATTGCTCTTGACTGGTTAGAGACAATTTGTTAATAAAGAAAAAGATTCCTGTTTTTTTCTTTTCTAGTTCTAACACAAACAAATGTTCCGGATGGGCACAAAAACAAAGTTCCGTTCTCTTGAATAAAAAAAGTAGTCCATTTAATGACCAAGTATGACGATTAAATCTCAGGAATGTTAGCGTTTGTGGCACTTATTTTCTCTTTCTGGAAATTTAACGAGGTGGCAAAAAATAAAGGGAAAAACGTTCGGAGAGGAGTGTCCTCTTTTTATAAAAGAAACATAACAGAAGTAAGTTTGAGGTGGCACGTCCTGGATCAGTTGATTTCACCAATTGCGGAAGACGCCTATAGCCTTAGAGAATGAAATCTCCTACCTTTATGTCGCCGTCTCCTCACACCTGCATGTCTGATGTCGGTGTTGTTGAAATCCTCCCTTGGTCTTGTATTATTGCGAAGGTCGATAAGTAAACACAGCGTCCATTGTCGGGTAGCAACGTTTTTCCGCCTGATGCACTAAGTTTCTTTATGACTCTGAAGCACTTTAACAACACTTACCAAGTCAAGATGGCAATCATCGTTGACAACAATCCGAGAAGGTCTCCCACGTGCTTTGGGATTGTCTAACAGCACATTATTAAATTAGAAAAAACACTTTATTAAAATTGAGACACGAGAATGAGAAGAGTGATATACTAGTGAACTCAACTTCGAAGTGTCCGTCGTAAAGGTCAAAATCGGTCTGTCGATGGGCCGTTCATTTCGTCGTTTGCTGGTATTCCGTTCCCACACTTTCTCCATCATTGAGTATCCTCCTCGAATTTGAAAAACGTTATATCATTCGTTACTGGACTCGCTCGTTTTCAATTTCCAAATTTCAGTTGGCGCTAATTGTTCCTCTATGTGTGTGTTTTTATCACTTCTCTTTTCTCCGTACTTCTGCTGCATGTTCTTTCTCATGTTCTTGAGTCGCAACACGATAGACAATCAGTCTGGATTTTGGTTGAAACGTGCTACTTAGAATAGAATTAGCAGTCCAACCTATGTCCAAAGAACAGACTACTGAGTAACTCCCCGCTGGTTGCTCTTCGCTCCTTTGCTCTGGTAAGTGGGATGAAACAAAGACACAAAAGCTGTCTCTGTGGTAGCCGAAAAATACGTTTCACACGGGAAGACTAAATAAAGAAGTTGTGGTTTCCCAAGGTTTGTTTATTTTCCCATTCCAATTTAAAAAATGAAAAAAATATGTTAAAAAATATGACATGAAGGCACAAGTCAGATAAAAAAATAAAATAACAAAAAAGAAGGAGATTTACTGCGATTGTCACAAAATGTGTTCTCTTTCCCCACTTATCGAACAGAGAATAAAAAATTATTATATCTCAAGCCGGAATTACGAGTGATTTTAGCATGCTCGAGTTTTGTGCCCTCGTGCCTGGCATAACCCTCGATATATACATATGTTCAGTTTTCGGTGGTACAATGAGATGGAAAACCAATTGCTTCTTGTTTTATTTGAAGGAAATTATTCACATAACCATGTAATAATCCTTCTGTCATCCATCTTGAAGTCATTTAGTTTCATAAGTTGCAAGTACCTTATATCCGTTCTTGATAGCCTCGAGCTGAATAGCAAATTGGGATAGCCAAGTTCTGTGGAGGTAAGACTACAAAAAATGAGACCGTGGATATTTTCGGGGTTTTGGACAAGCTTTGCCCCTGTGGATAATACGTTTACCACTTCATAGAACTCTCTTTGCCATTACCCACGGATACAGGGAAGTAATATCATCATAAAAGATGGTTGTCTCTTCAGTACAATGATGGTACGTACGAAAACATTCTGTGCGAAACACCCTTGAATGCATCTTTAGGGATTAAAGGTCCCTTTAGACCCATGCATTCTGTTTTAACGAAATCCTGAATGTCTTGAGAATTTTTAACTTTTTCATCCCATTGACATTCATAAGTTTTACCTCACAGCCCTGTTCTAAATATTTCTTCCTGATCTCTGTGGCCGTTGTTTCCAAAGTTTTACCCTCGTCGTTGATAGACTCTTGACGAAACTTTTAAAGCAACTATGGCCATTCCAAAACATTCATAAAATTCATAAGCTGTATTCTTGTCTTTATTATAACCATCTACTTTGAATTTTCCAAAAGGAGCTTGATCACAATTATTAGCTGAGTCAATTGAGGTATGTACAGGTGTGGTATGTTGGTAAATACCTTAGCCATTCGAGAGTTTTTTTATTTTGAGGATTTCTATAGCGAAATCCTAAAACGAAATGTGAATGGTGTTCTCCTTTACGACTATCCACTTTTACACCACACTGTGGTCAAAGTTTAACGTAATAACACACTGCCATTCGGCTCCATCTTATGCTTAAGATAACATGAGGTATTGGAAAAGGTTCTTATACAGTCGCTACATGTAACATTACCTACAGTGCTGTCGCTGAGTTGGTGATAATCTTAACAATGCTCACAAAGGAACTCATATCGATGACTGTTACGTTCAATATTGGGTCTCAAACACTCAGGGTAGTTCCCCTTACCCCCTAAAAATGGAGCAATTGCTGAAATAGCATCGTAATGTTGGTTTTAAAAATGAGTAATAATTACTTTTCTGACCATACTTCCCTCTATAAATAATCTCATACTACCGCATCGTTGGTTTCCACCTATATACGACTATTTGATAGTTATCACCAAAATAAGTTTGAAAACTATCAACGTATTCAATACGTCCCCTTCCAAAACTATCAAGGTCAACTTCTGCTGAAGTACAAAGTCGTTGACCTTCCTCTTGCAAGGATTGAAGATGCACTTTTAAATAAGTAAACCTGCAATAATCCTTATCTGATCTAGTCCGAGCCAAAACTAAAGCTCTGGCTAAACAATCTACTGAGGAAGAACCCGGAAGGGAGGGAACAGGGACAATGCGTTTTCTTAAGTATTCCTACATTGGGACATACTTAGCATTACCCTTCCGCCCTGTCCTCGGATCGGATGTGTTATATACATTCGGACATTAACAGTTTCCGCAAACAAAATGTCCTCATTGGAATTTAGAATATTTTAAATAGATCTTAAAATATATTCAGGAGTGAATTCAGGACTTTTCTCCACGGTACGTACGCGGCCTTCCCTAACCTATGATTAGAATTCTCAACAGATAGTCCAACATAACTATCCGGATCTGTATTTGAGAGCTAATGAGAAGCAGATCAAGGCTCCAATGTACCATTCCCGGTTGAATATTTTAGAAGTTTGCCTTGGAGCGATAGCAATTTCTATTCCTCTTAATGGAAATCTTCCATATTCTCGTTAGCGACGGAACACTATTTCGAAGAGATCACCCTATGTTCCTTGAAGCACGCCTTCGTTTCTCTCTTCCCGCCCCTCCCGATCTCATTCCGCAATCAAGTTATTTAAAAAATCTTCATCCCACTGACTCAACCATCCCTCCTCCAACGCATACTCATTATATGCAACATTAAATAAATTGTCCCTACGTTGAACAATATTAAAATGAGAAGGTGCTTCTTCAACGCTTGTTACAATAGCATTTGAAGTGTCAGCAGAAGTAGAAAGATTAGGAATGTTAGTGGTAATAGAGGGACCAGGATTAGAAGTACCAGCAGAAATAGAAGGACCAGGAATACAATTGACAGTAGTAGTACTAGAGGGATCAGGATTATAAATGCTAGGACGGTGAAGTTGAATACCTGAAGTTGAGGGCAATACACTAGATGCACTAGTACTAGCACGTACTAGCACGCACGAGGAAATTGTTACAAAGGTAGTGGTTCTGGTCAGATGGCATGTAATATTATTGGAAGGGGTACAAGAAGTCATTGTTTTAGTACTAATGGTAGTCACATGTAACGAGTACGAGAAAGGACTTCCAAAGGCGATAGCTAATTCCCGCATATGAGGA
>JAGDQP010030871.1:0-22298 GCA_022664845.1 Lepisma saccharinum | reverse complement strand
CCTATAGACAATAAATGAGGTACCCTCTAAGGCACAATTCTCCAGACATCATCATCCGAGCCATGAATACATAACTCATCTCAAATTATCAGAACTCAATATCGTTACACACTGTAGCTGAAGGTGTGTACTCACTGGGTTCCTTATGAACTCCCCCTTAACGGAAACATTTCCATGTTGACTGCTGAAGGGAGTTGCTAACACTGAGTAACACCTATCCGTATGTGGTCTTTACTCATTTGCTGACTGAACACAAGTCATTTTCAAGTTACGCCATTCTACAAGAACATAATAAGCCAAGCAATGGTGTGATTCTGCCAGCCCCAATTACAAAATTCCCGGTCAGTGCTGACTGCCGGAAACCAATTGGAATCTGTGCACTTGAACTTAGGAAACATCCTGCTTCTCGACTGGTTTCCTGAAGGTGGAAGAAGAATAAGTGAAACCTGTTAATAACTTTTCACAAATCAGCAGCGAAGGCAAAGGATGTGTACAAAGAATAAGTAACTTATCACGACAATGTAAGTCTACATATGTGCTTACAGACAACTGTGATACTACTGCAACTGTGATAAACAGTACCGTGACATTCTACATATTCGTCGCAAGTAGTTCCATTGGATCACGATAGTATGAAGCACACTGATGGGTCAGACATTCGGCGATAGCCTAAAGAAAGTTGTTCTAAAATGGCACCTAAATGTATTTAAATTTTGGCTCCGCAATGTCCTCTTATAGCTTTGAAGATGATAATCTGATGCGTCGAACTACATGGAATTCACGCCGACCGCGTCGGAAAATTAGAAGATTGCAACATATATTCTTCCACTTTTAAAGAGGCCAACGTAAATTGTTTTTGAGTACTCTTTGTAACTTAAGTAAATAAATAACACAAATAATTTTAACTGTTGTTGACAGGCTCGCGAGTCTGTATGCACACCCTATTTCAAAAAGGATGGCCGCACTTATTAGATCATTTTTCAGCTGAAAATTCTCTAAGTCCAACTTGGTATCTTCGGAAATTGTAAACCAAAGATGCCACGTTCGATCCTCAAATATGAATCTTCGCAATTAGGAAACGTTAGTACGGATGTGTTTTTCTTCTTTTAAGTGCAATAAAATATGTCGAAATGTTATTAAATTTAAAAATGTACCATTCATTCAAATATATAATGATAGAGTATTTCGAAAGTATGCATACATGTGATCACGTGATGGTTTTGTCACCTACTTTTCCATATGTAAAATAACATTTCCAAAGAAAGCAAAGACAGAAAACATAGTTCTGGCATTCACAGTACAATGAACAAGACAAAGGAGAAAAAACTACAACATTTGCAACGGATATGAAAGCCATTGTCTCGGAAACCGAAAATTCATTCATGTTTCGTCAGAATGAGTTCAATAAGAAAGAGATAAGTAGATGTGTTCATGTCAGTTCAGTGGTAGAGTGCGTGGCTTCTTATTGTGAGGTTCTGGGTTCGAATACCGTTCTGAAAAATATATTTTTTTTATGATATATTCCTCAAAGCATGAATAATTAGATAAAATCATAATAATCAGTTTTACATGTATTCATACAAGCATTTCAGGACATAAGTAATTATTACATTTAAAATCGGAGAAGTGGTAGGTGTCGGCAGAAAGTCGATATATTATATGTTAACGTTAAATACAATTTATGTAAATCGTAAAATAACAATATATGGGTGTGTGTATTGTATCTGTCTGCAGCTATTTGTCATACGGAAGTTACTTCTGAATATTCCCATTATATCATGGTATTTACGTACGTTTTTAGTACTATAATCGCTAATATTAGACTTTTGCATCTGACGTTTATTTCATTCACTGCTTAAGCTGTGTATTATTATATTCGTCTGATAGGTGATCACAGCTATGCAGAGTAAAATAAAATATTGTGTAATTTGAGTAAGTCGGTTTGTTCTAACCTTTCGGAAGTATTAGCACTTCTCCTCACACTTTGTGCCAGAAACTGAAACAGTCGTAATTAGGTGATTTCATGAAAAATCATTCAATTTTAGAAAAAATGTTTGCATCATCATTTTGAATATATATATAGGAAATGTTATAGGAAATGTTGAAGCGAATGTTATGCCTTTATTTCTCGCGGGGCGACCATATTTCCAAAATGGCGGGTGGCGTTTTTTACTCCGGTAGACATGTACGGAAACCAGAATATCTAAAAAAAGAAAAACAGAAGAGTTAGAGAGAGTAATGAAAAATCGTTGGGTAACTATTGAAGTGTACGTGTAACATAATGAATCACATTTTTATGAAAATTAATTTCTTTATTCCAATAATTAGGCTAAAAAATAAGTAACAAATTGTGTAAAATTTGATATTTAACAAATTTATTGGGGTGAAGGAATTGAATCAAACTCTGCAAAATGTTATAATATTTACACCTACCAACAGATCGTATGCACGCAAAAAGCATGATCCTGAATCACACTCCTCTTCTACGGGGGTTCAAACATGGTCTTTTGCAAAATAAAATGCCGCACTCGGGCTTAGATGTCCGAAAACCTTTCGTCAATAAGATACGTCTGGAGGTCAGTAATGAAATGTAGTAACACATACACTATATTCATTACAGAATTACTTTCAGCCCGGAGTTGTGGAGGCTTGTTCTTCATTACACAGAATTTCTCGGAGATAGATCTTCATAGCAAACGCAACTACAATAAAACTCCTAGTTTTGCACCAAGATTACTGTTACTTTTTCTGGATTCAGAGGATCATCAAAATATTGTGATTGAACTACTAGTATACATGAATTAGAAATTTTAAGTTTTTGTTTAGCCGATTATTAGTAACGTGAAATATCACTACATTTGTTGTGGTAATAACAATGTAATGCAATATTTTTTAATGTTCTACGAATAACATGGTCCCAATACAGCACTAGATCATACAAGATACACATAGACATACAGATAGCATACAGATATACAGCTAAACGAAAAGGAGTTAAATATAGAAGTTTGATAGCAATACCATCATTTTGCGTAATAGTTGTTGATTAAACGTTAAAATAATGCAATCTTTGTCAGAATCAGTAAAATATTTATGATGCCTTGTTCTGTACAAGGGAACAGCTAATTCACAACTTTCCCTCTATGCTCTAAATGTGAATTTTATTTATAATGCTTAGGCCGGGATAGGGGAGGGGAAATGATTCGGGAAGGTGTTGACCAGGGTCTATGCTGTAGGTGTCATTTGCCTGGAATAATGAAATAAAACCGTGGAAAAACCTCAATCGGGATGGCCGACCGCTGGATTGAACCCACGGCCTCCCGAATGCTTCGCTAACACTCTACCACTGACCTACGGCCTCTCGGTCAATGTTCTAAAGATTCCAGATTAAAATAATTACGTCAGTACTCCTAATCTTTTGACAATAAGGCAATTAGAATTGATACCATAATATCCTGAAAAGGCAATACTACTACTACTACTACCAATAATAATAATAATAATACTCTCTGTAGATAAAACAGAAATCTTGACTGACTGATATATCAACGTCCATGCCAAACTGTTAAAGCTCGATACTTGAAATTTATGTCTAATCTGGCTTTAACTAACCTCTTTAACTGATGTTCGGTAAGGTAGCAAAAGAAATGCATATTTCGAAGGTAGAAATGAAAATAAAATAATATCTTATTTTAAAAAAGAGAAAAATGCTGGCTTGTGGTGGGATCGAACCCGATTACTTTGGAACAGCTCTCCAGTGCTTTATCCACTAGACTCTATAGCCAGGTACTCAAAGACGGCTTCCGAGTCGAGTGACGCTGCAAACAACAGCTAGAACTAATAATATATTATAAGTTCCTGACCCCCACATAAGGCACTTTTGTCTTTACAAATCTAAAGAATATTTTTCTTTTCATCTTTCTATATTCTAATCTACCGGCAGAATTCTTTGGTAACGGAATGCCGATACTTGTGTTACACAAATTCCGGACTAAAACGGTCGGAAAATTGCAGGACGCCAAACTTTTCCAGACCACCAGGAAGTGGGTGGGGTCTCGCTTATTTCCCAACCATCAAGAATAAACGGGGCCTCGCTCTTTTCTAGACTATCAGGAATGGACGGGGAGCCGCCTTTTCCCGACCTAAAGCAATGGGCGCTTGCCCATCCTTTTCCCACCATCAAGTGCAGAGGATGGTCGGAATTTCGCCTCTATGTCGGCAAGTCAGAGACCGACGGGGGCCCGGAAATGGCCCGACGACCAAACTCCACTTGTGGCTGCACGCCGATCTTCCCCCATCTACTTCCCGATTACTAGTTTCGGTTCTGACTGTCTCGGACTGCGACCCGACCAAAATCCCAGATCATTTGCGACATTTGGCTTCCTGGGTCGGTGCAAGTGGAGTTTCTCCGCCGTCATATTATGCAAATGCAAATGTGATATCTTCAAGGAGACCACAACTTCTTTCTGTGAAGCAGTCAAATATAAGGCTGAAGTCATTTGTAATATTTAGACTTACCAAAAGAGTGTTTATACTCAAAAAGGGGTTACATGTGTAGGATCAACACGTCGTTGGACCAACACGGAACCAAGACGTGTTGGATCAACACGGCGTTAGACCAACAATAATAACCGGCGTACGACCAACACTTTAAAAAATAAATCTTGATAATAATGAAATAATTATGTAATAATATTTTTTGTAAAAAAAAAAACTCTAGCACAGCGAAAGGCCAACACGGCGTTTGACCAATCCGACGTTGGATCAACACGGCGTTTGATCAACACGGCATTGGACCAACACAGCGCTGAACCGACACAACTCTGAATTGCTAATGCAATATTGCTTTGTCTATATCAAATGATGGGTGGTTGTTTTAAAAATTTATCTTTTTTATTTATTTTTTAATTTTATTTATGTACGGTAGGCATCTCATGCTCAGGCAGAG
Organism: Lepisma saccharinum; assembly: GCA_022664845.1. Taxonomy (NCBI): domain Eukaryota; kingdom Metazoa; phylum Arthropoda; class Insecta; order Zygentoma; family Lepismatidae; genus Lepisma; species Lepisma saccharinum. The sequence continues at coordinate 17,350 of JAGDQP010030871.1, read as the reverse complement.
TTATTTTTATAGTAATAGTATCCAAACACCGAGAACTAGTAAAGTATTATTTTTTTATTTCCCTCCCCACTATACTGGGTTGAGGTACTTTTCTTCAATGCGGCAAGCCAAAGTAATGTTTAACTACAGTTTACTAGAGTTTATAATTGCATTTCTCAGTATAAAATGTTTGCGCAGCAAATGTCCTAGCTACTTTTTTTTTTTGATAGTCTCCAGTATTGTTCGTATCTCGCCTATTCTGTTAATCACCTCTTTATTTGGCGTCTTCTGTATCCAACTTATTTTTTCTATTCTTCTCCATATCCACATTTCCGCTTCCATATAACACAATACTCCTTACAAAACATTTAATTAATCTTTTTCGTAACTCTTCGTTCAGAGATCCGCAGAAGAGATTCTCTTTCTTAGGCTATCGCTATTCTCGCTTTCAGCTCTTTCTCACATTTCACATCATCGCTTATGATACTTCGCAAATAACTGTCCTACTTTTTCATTTCCAATCTTGATGTTTGCTATGGTTAGATATGTTCCATTACCATCTCTGTTGTTTTATTCACGTTTATTTTTATTTCATGCTCTTCACAGCATTTCTGCAGCTGTTTTAATATCTTTTTAAGTGATGTCTCATTTCCTGCAAGAAGAACCATATCATCCTCAAAGCCAATCCATTTTATATTCCACCGGCCACAAATGCTGCGTAGTTTTCGAAGTATCTCTATAACTTCTTCTAGATAATATACAGGGCGATTGTAAAGTAGAGTCAAACTACGAGGGGTGATTTCTCACATCAAAACAAGAGAAAAATGCATTTAAAAATGTCATATCATGCATAGTGACGGACTCAAAGTTAGTGTAGCATCGACACAAATCACGTCATACATCGATATGCAATGACGTAGCTCGTGTCGGCTTAGCAATGCACAATGGAAGTAACCAACTCCCACAATTTCTAAAGAACATTTTCGCCTTTCTTCTTCTTTTTGTTTATATTTGGACACGATGGGCATGATGGTTACTTCGTTGGAATTTATTTATACAATCCATGAGCGTTTCAATGAGGTATAAATCATCTCGTTATGATAATTAGAACCTGGTGACAGCCATGAAAGTAAGGGTCTAAGATTTTTAAACAATCCTTGGGGGGGGGACTCTAGTGGTTTAATGCTTGCGAGACAAAAATGAGACGAATGACCATCACCATTAATATTGTATTCATGTTAGTAAAAATAAAAAAACTGCATTGAAGTTCAAATGCTGGATTAAACAGCTGAGACTCCGAACAGCGGCAGTCAAAACAGCCAACCAGGCAGACGATGTCATAGAGTTAGGAACAGAATAGATAGAGCTTCCATGGTGTTACATGAAACGAAATTCATGGTTTAGGGTCAGCAAATTTTTGTGGACCCATTAGAGTCTCTCTACACCGAGTACTATAGGTTAGCTCCTTACGCATATTTCTGTCGTTTGACTATAATGCACAGCACAACACATCTGTGACATTTTCAAGTATTTTACAATTGTCAATTCTCTAGGAAACAGCTGTGTTTTCGAACAATGGTAGCTATTTTTTAGGTTTCATCTGACATGCGCGCTTCTCATTAATAAGTTTATCTTCAAATAAGGAAGAATTAGAAGGCTATATTCGGTACAGAAGGCCTCTAAATATGGGACCAGACAATGTGGTCATCCCTTTTTTCTCTTGGCTTGGCTTCACTCCCATCGCCCAAAAAAGAGCCTCACGCTACCCCTATGGACGATGCAAACCACACACACACACACACACATGTGCACACACACAGACACGCTTACCATGTCAAGAGGTTCGCGAGTCAAGGTATAGTACTGCGCTAAGACTATCAGGTTGCGCCGAGTATAGGTTCCAACTACTATTTAGATTCTTTACTTTAGTTCACAATGGTTTGTGGTGTCCTCAAGTCTTGCAACGTTAATGTAACTCATCTCCCGAGGTCGCAGAATGACGAAATTTTGCACATCGATGTAAGTCGGGTGACAATACAATATTTCATTGTTACTTTCAAATATTTCTATGTATTGTTATATTTTAAAAGCATATTTTAATATTGATTTCTTTATCCTAAAATAAATACTAGCCGCAACGATATTGGGTTTAACTGGTAGCAAAATACTTTGGGATTTGGATCAGAAAACCGTAACTTGAGAAAAAGTATCTGAACTCCAAAATAGCTCGAAAAAATAATAAAAGACCTTAAGAAAATACTTTTCTTAAACAATTCCTGCTAAAAAGTAAAAATAATTTTGTTTATGCGTGACAAAAAAGAAAAGTATGGGGAGCGCCAATTCAATAATTTATAGTGACCGTATATGAGAGTGAACCCCATGCTTTTCTTTTCTTATGCATAAGAAATATTATTCTTTACATTTTAGTACTAATTGTTTAAGAACATTATGTCTTTAAAATATACTTTTTAAAATTATTTATTCCTATTTTAAAATTCAAGTTTTCATTCCGTTTCGGAAATGAATTTTGGAAACGTTTACACTTTTTACTTGAAATTTGTCTATTGTTTGACACCTTAGAGACCACTGTCTTTGTGCTTCTTTGTATTTAGGAAAATAATAAAATATTACAAGTGGGTTGTCTCGACCCGTGTATTTACACATTGAAACGACAAAGTTGCTGTGCTTACTCATTATTTAGAAATAACGGAGATCACAGAGAAAATAACACTTATTCCTTTCACAACTACTTTAGATAGGATTGTATATAATAACGAAAATAATACAACTTCATTAAGCTACAATAAAAAGGACGCTCGCTAGCAGATCCTGACAGACGAGTCAATGTTGGGGTCCGTACAGTGACGTCACAGTACACCTACATATAGATGGCACAACCAACTACACTTCCGTGAATGGTATAGCTAATAAAAGTCAATATTATTATTGTGATACGGTTCTCAGGTTAAGTTTGCGCTGAGTATGTGGCCATACTAGATGAGGCATGGACGTATTTATTAAACTGTAGCAAAATTCAAGCTATCACTTACATTTTAAGAGATACAAAATTCCGTCCCCTTTTAATCTATCATTTCAAAGCAACTTTCTCAAAGGATTTATGGTTGTTTCCGTATACTGATATCAAGGGAAGTTAACTATTTGCTAGGCCCTAAAAACAGTTAAATCAACTATTGAGCAACTTATCCTGACCCGAATTTACGCAGACGACCTGCCACGTTTGTATGGAAATGCCATCAATTAAGTCTGTGTGCATATGGATAAGGCTGCATCCCATACGTCCCATTCTACCCGTAACTTTTTGCAACAGATGGTGCAAGACAACAGAATTCAGGCTATTTCATTTCACGATAAACAGGTGAAGTCACCAGATACCAGATGGATTTCTACAGGTTTGACGTACTGAAAAGGCCACTTTCATCTCGTCGTGTCACCACTCTCCGAGGCCTGTGGAAAACCTGTAAGGAAGAGTGGTAGATTTCACTTCCTGTACTTCGTCGTAGCCTTCTGCAATGGACGTTACCGTGAAGGGCTATTGCCAAGACACAGGGTGACCGCATCGATGCTGGTCCCGTGGATTTTCGTAAAGTAGATGCTAGTTCAAAATTAGACACATGCACGCGGGTTGACCTTTTGTAATGTAGTCTAGAAATTATAATGTATAATAATAACATTAGGTTTGGCAGGACTCGAAATTAGCGGTTTAGCAGGGCTCTGAAGCCTATGCTAGCATATGTATATACTGAAATATCATTGACTGATAAATTCCCTGTAAAATCTATACTTGAATATTCATTCATTGTTAACGTCGTAGGAATGTTTCGTAGGACGAAAGAAAAACTAATATCCTACAGAGACAATTTATACAAGAATGCAGGAGGACTTCAGTTCACATTTGAAGTGTCAGCAGGGAAAATTATGAAACTCGATTTTTGTTTGACTTGGAACTAATGGTGCCACCTGATAATTTACAAGCTGTACTACAATGGTGTAGACAATGAAGAGGAAAAACATAATTAACCGAAGAATGCAGTTGAAAATACCGCCTAAATGGGAAGAATTATGATTATCCCGTGCATTTGGACTCATTGCAAAAGGAGTCCAGATAGAGTTTCATCGCCTCCCCCGACTCTTCATTTGTAATGGAGCTAAATTAGAACTTCCTGGGCTACAATAAGGAGTGTTATTTGACTGTTTGTCACCGTAGTGCGCGGCATTGAGAGTAAACAAACGCCAGACATTTATAAGTAGCGTACCAAAAACATTGCTATTGAAAACTTTTCCCGCCAATTTCTCTTCAAACACTGGTCAATGGCACCTAATATTTTACACAAAACACACACCTAATATTTTACACACAAACTCAGTTTTTTATGCTGATTTTAAATATGTACATCTATTCTAGATTTGAGCGTCCACTTGAAATAGTTTTACTTGTAAGACAAGCTTCTATCAATAACGCGTATTTCAACTTACATATTTAATTTTTATGTTTTAGTTTCTTTAAAAATAATCGTACAATCTTCCAACTATTCAAAATATTCAAGTGGTGTAATTCTCTATGTGATTCATGCCTTTATAATAGAAAGAATGCCTATTATAAGAGAACAGTTTTACTGATTCTGTCATTTCTCTTTTTTCGCAGGCGATTGAACGGAAACGAGAATTCACGAAGAAATAAACAAGAAGAAGCTTCAAAATGATTTATAACATCCTTCTTTTGTATACCATAAACTTTCTGAGGAATTCACTCCGTAAAATAACGGATAATTTAATCAACTACGAAACATCCTTCGACAACATATTTTTGTCTGATACATTACATTTTATTTCCGAAATTCTTCAAGAAATGGACTATACAAAAGTCTTAGTATCTTCGCAAAATGTTGACAAAGAACCTTAGTATAAGTGAATGGAGAAACTTCCGAAATTTCCATGAAATCTTATTCCCCCTTGCTGTTTCCGAGGAGAAGATTAAACAAAATAATTACGTTTTCATGGTGGCTTGAGAGAAAGAAAAGCTGGTATTCTGATACTATCTAACTCAGTAAAGTGTTCATGCGCAACACTGGAGTCTCCAAATTTCTTACACCAATGGGATCCAAGATTCAAAGTAGTTATTGTAATTAGTGCTTCAATTCCTTAAAAGAAACTTTATCACTCAATAGAAACTAAATTTTCTTTTGCTTTCAACAGAAAAATATTAAAATTATGTATAATTGAATTGGTAGTTTGAAGAAGGAAACAAATCCAAAAAGCTGTTTTTTGGGAAATTAACAAAAACTGTATAATATTATTATTATTTATTGAGAGGAAACAATATTGTTACTGAATATTCAAAACTGTCTTCTGATGCTTGCGTACTGCTCAGATAGTTTACAAGTAATGCATTTTTCCCTGTAGAGTTAAAAAAAGTTGGTAGATTTGTTTCCTTCTTCAAACTTATGGAAAAACGTCTGCACATTTGTAAGTGTTGGGACGTGAGAATGAAAAAAACGACCAGAAAATGAAGAAAAACGCAATAGAAACCTCCAAATGAATGTTATTTACAAGAAATGTATGCGCAATGAACTCGAAAGTTACAAGTAAGTAATAAATTCATTTTTTTTCTTTCTATCCACTGACAGAAATTTCGCCTTACAAATGTGCAATACTGCTTTTGTTCCGTAACAGTGATAGCAATAGTTGCTATATGTAAATATCTGTTAACAATAGCAGTTAAAAGTATCAGTGTATAAAAACATCTAAATGCGAGTTATTTATTCCCATCTGTGAAAATGAAGTTTAAAACAATATTTTAGACTAACCTATTTACCTGTATCCTGTTACGTGTGCAGTAGAGATATGAACGAAGGTAGTTTAGTTCCTTGTAATATCCCCGGAAGAGATCTAATGGAAACCTCTCAGTATATACTCTCAATATTCCTCCACGGCTTTTGGGGTGTGGGATCACCGAACGCTAACACTATGCTGAAAAGCAAATCTTAATTAGTAGTACGTGAAGGCATACGGAAAGGAAACTTCACAAGAGCGGATGAGTAGTATACGCCCGCCTACCCGAAGGCGTGCAATATACCAAGGATGGATAAGTACCCCTTCTCGCCTGTCTGAAGGCGTGAAGAAGCAAGGGAACAACTACGGCCTGGCTGAAGGCGTTTAGTTGCCTTAGGATGGGTTAATAGCCTTGGTCCGCCTGTCTGAAGGCGTACAGCAACTAGAGAAAGGTTGTTAACCACTGACCACCAGTAGTAATAATTGCCCGCCTGTCTGAAGACGTGCAACCAAAGGACAAGGTAAATGGGTACCACAGCCCGCCTGTCTGAAGGCGTTCTGCAGTTGGAGAGCAAGGTTTCAAAAGAGAATTGGCAATAAATATAAATATAGCGGAATGCGAAAAAGCAATATCATATGTCTAGTAAAGAATATTGAAAGAAGTTTTAGATAATAAGAATTTATTAGTGGACTATCTGTCCAAAGAAGAGAACACCAAGCAGAGAGCTTGATGGACGTTAACCAGCGACGTGAACTACGGCACCACTTCACGAAAATTAACGAAGTCAGCCGAGTGAGTATCGTCTGCATGCCGAAGGATGACCACGGAACAAAATACGTCGCTGGTTAACGTCAAGTCACTCTCCTTGCGTCGGAGCGGCATTTTTTTAAAATGTTATTTAAATGAAACAGAATCCTATACCCTATGATATTTAATTATACAGTATTTTGATAATACATTTGAAATGAACCAATTCTGATTACCACCGGCATTTTTTTTAACCTATTAGGTATGAAGAAACTGCTGTCTGGGTTTATTTTTCTGGTTAACTGCTTGGCGGGCTGAGGGCTCCTTTTCCTATATTCTAGCGGGAGAATAGTAGTTCGTTTTCCTATATTCTAGCGGGAAAACAGTCGTTCGTTGCTTAGTTCGTTGTGTTGTTTCTTGTAGTTTTTAGTGGATTTAGTGGAGCTTTATTTTCTCTTCGTATTTAGTGTGTTTTTGTGTTCGTATTTATAGTGCGTTGATGTGTGAGTAAAGTCGATCAAAATGAACGAAATTAAACAGTATGTATGTTCAGAGTGTGGAAAGAACTATGACCATAACAAATCACTTAGGCGTCATGTTTCGAAAGCACATCCGAATAAATTAAACGAAATCGCGCCTCCTTTAAAGACCCAGAAATAATTTGCTTATCAATGCCCAAATTGTGATAAACAATTCAATCACCTTGAAAATTTCAGATATCACAAACGCAAGTTTCATGCAGAACAACCAATTAAGAAAAATCACCTTAAATGTGTTCTATGCACTTTTGTAACGGACGGAGAAAAAAAATTGCACGAACATTTTGCGTTACAACATGCTCTTACAGTAGAATCACAAGAAAAGCAGTTTCCATCATTTCAGAGTTTCATGGAGTGGAAGCAAGAAATTGAAAAAGAGACGCTCACAAGGTACGTAATAAAACGGGGTTCACATTCTGCTGTTGATAATACTAAGAGACATTATTACAAGTGTCACCGCTCAGGGGATTTTGTGTCGCAAAGCAAAGATATTAGGCATTTAAAAATGCAGGGAAGTAACAAGATTAATGGGGTCTGACCCGCACGTATTCGGGTGATAGAAGACGAAAATGGAACATGTAAAGTTGAATACATACTTACTCACATAGGTCATCAAAATGATCTAAGCCATCTTGGTTTAACACCATTGGAAAGGAGTACATTAGCAGTGGACATTGCTAAAGAAATTCCTTTTCAAATAATTCTGGACAAAGTGAGAGACTCAGTAACAGAGTCAAAACTCGAAAGAATTCACCTGCTCATAAAGCAGGATCTATACAACATAGAGCGTGGATATAACCTATGCTCAAAATCTGTTAGGCACCAAGAGGACGGAACAAGTGTCGAGGCTTGGGTGAATGAGGTGAAAGCCAGTGACAGTCCTTGTGTATTATTTTATAAGCCTCAAGGAGTTGTCAGTGAAGACCACCCAGTTCTTAAAAAAGACGATTTTGTGTTAATTATCATGAACAATGCCCAGATTGAAATATTGAAAAAATACGGTAATGATTGCGTGTGTATTGATGGTACTCATGGTTTAAATAGTTATGACTTTGAATTAATTACACTTCTAGTGTTAGACGATATGAGACAGGGATTTCCTTGTGCTTTCCTCATATCTAACAGAAGTGATCAGGAAGTACTTTCTCTGTTTTTCCAGTGCATTAAGAACGAGAGTGGTTTAATTTCTCCGAAAGTTTTTATGTCCGATTTAGCAGAGTCTTTCTATAATGCCTGGATTTCTATCATGGAAGCTGCAACAATGAGACTCTATTGCACATGGCATGTGGATAGAGCATGGAGGAAGAATATCATGTCTAAAGTTAAAGATAAGGAGAAGCAAGCAGAAGTGTATAAAATGATTCGAACCTTAATGCAAGAAACGGATTCTGCTGCTTTCGAAATGATGCTCTCTGGCGTAGTAAAACTGCTCAGTAGTGATCCTGAAACAACTGAATTTTGTGCATACTTTCGACAAAATTACTCCGCGAATGCAAGATTTTGGGCTTATTGTTACCGCCTTAACAGTGGTCTCAATACAAATATGCATATTGAAAGAATGCACAACACAATAAAATACATTTATCTTCACGGGAAACGCGTAAAACGTCTTGACAAGGCAATTCATGCGTTGATGTCTTTCCTAAAAGACAAACTTTTCGATAGACTAATTGTTCTCCATAAAGGAAAATTGACAAGCAAGCTAAAGGACATTAGAAAGAGACATAAGTCTAGCCTTGAACTTAATCAAGACTTGGTAGTAAAGGAAGAAAATGGCTGGAGAATTCCATCATCATCTGATGTTAAAGAACTTTATTTCGTTCGAGAAAATGATCTTCTGTGCAATTGTAAACTAGTTTGTACAGAGTGTAACTCATGTATACACAAATATACTTGTTCATGCGTGGATTCAAGCATTAAATGGAATATGTGCAAACATATTCATTGCATCTGCCTACTTACAGAACAAACAAATCTTGAACAAGAAGGCTCCGATAGCGAAAGTTTGCGTGTGGATGTGGACTGTGAAACAACAGAAATATTGGAGCAAGTATCTAAAAAGCAAAATTCTGACACTTCCTTAATAACCCAAAAACAAATGGTTGAAGAACGCATCAGAAATGTCCTTCATAAGATCAATACATCAGAAGAGGTGCAACTTTTGAATAAAGCAATTGCATCTTTTGAAGCGACGTTGGAAGCAGTGCATTCCCATAAAGCTTCCAAATTACTTTCGAAATCCACGACAGCGAAGAGAAACATAGAGAAACAGAGAAAACTCTTTTCGACCAAGAAGAAGAAAGTTACGCATAAGCAAGGGATTACAAAACCAAGTTCAAGTGAAGTACAGGATATTGCAGTATCCTTACTGTTACACCATGAGTGAAACAAGTGAACCGGGGATAGACTACATTGCAATGTCATGCTCTTTTGGTGCGTGCGTGTGTGTGTGTGTGTGTGTGTGTTTTGCTTGAAACTTGCGTTTTAAAACTGAAGCCGAAAGGTGATGTATATATATTTTATGGAGTGTTTCCTTTGGAACTTGCGTTTTAAAAGTTTTATTTAAAATATGATGTTATGTATAATAATTCATCTGGAAACTCGTTAAAAAAAAAAGAAGAGAGAGAGAGGAAACTTCAGTTGAAATGTGATGTGTATATTTGGAGTATTTCGCATGATCGAACTTCACTACTTTTTTTTAACTCGCTTCCTCCCACTTATCTGTATCTCATCTGGGAATTCAACGCAGCCTACGTTATAACCTCAACACATGGATTCCTCGGTATAAATAAGGTAAGTGTTTTTCATTTCAAATAAATATAAACTTTAAAAATGTTGTTGTTTTTCCGTAAACATTTGCGCGTTAAGAGCCCTCACTTCTTTTCGAGGATGTCAGATTTGAGTGTCCTGGGAGCGGGGAGAAGGGTAGTGTAGGTGTGGCCACTCGTCTATCAGTCGAATTCATCCTGTAGTGTTTCCACTTTGCATTAAATATCGTTATCGGTACTTACACATTTTCCTTTTGTTTTGTCATTTGTTAGGAAAGTTCTACCACACACTCATAGGTGACGTATTCACACAAAAGATACTATAAATTTCTCACTGTCCTTCTTCCACAAGTCACACAGAACGTTAACTTTCTCATCGAATTATTTTTTTCCCCTTAGATAATTCTCTCATATCAGATATGGCAACCTTGAAATTCCGCCCAAAATAGTTCTCATCAATAAAGCGTGTAAACTTCGGTTATAAGTTATTTTGTTTAAAACTTTTCCTGCTTGAAAACAATAATAGTGAACTTAGCTTTCAGACATCCCTACAGACGTTGATTCAGTATAAACGATGAATCCTATACTTCTGGGACTGTTTTACTGCAATACTTCCGCGATGCTTGAATGGCAAATGGAGTTGCATTGCAGTCGACTTTGGAACGCTGGAACGTCGTAGCCACTCTGCAACTGCACACAACAGAATATAGTAACCTTGACACAACACACACACACAACATGTAAACATAGGTTCGTCTCTGAAACGCGCGCGCAAACTTTTGAGACTTGACAGACAGATTGTAAAATTATCCCCGCACTCCACAGTGCATTGACTCGGTTTCCAGCTGTGGAGGAGACCCTTCAGTTTGTCAATTCGATGTTTAATTATTACTTTTATTAATTAAAATTATTTTTACTACGCTTATCGGAGGAAAGTACTAATGACAACTGTTACATACAATTTAATCTATGTAACAAAAAAGAGCACAATGATATCTCATATGATAAGAGAATTAGAGCTAAAATATTACCATGGTTTTAAATGGCAATAGCGAGCTTGGACAGAATGCAATAACTCCTCTTAATTTGTTCCGTGGTCATCCTTCGGCATGCAGACGATACTCACTCGGCTGACTTCGTTAATTTTCGTGAAGTGGTGCCGTAGTTCACGTCGCTGGTTAACGTCAAGTTTGACTGATCCGCAGACCAGGAAGAACTGATTTCAAATCGTCATGGCCCTACTTATATACCTCTGATTCAGTGACGTCACAGCGTCACGTGACACCTTTAATCTTTACTTTACATACACACACATATATTTATAAATTTCAAAGTTCAATTCTTACTTTCCGGATGGCATATGTTTACATACACACACATATTAATTTTCTTGTATATTTCAAATAAACGCGGAATTTATAATTTTCCAAGCATATAGCGCTAACTTTTAATGTATTACTATTTTAATCTTATTTGTTTGAAAGTTCTTATTATTGTATAAAATGAATATGGATATTATTTTCTTGAGTCCATAGCATCTTCATGAATAGCCGAAAGAGTGATTTGATATAAGGTAATTCAGGGGGAACGTTAAGGACGTTACATCCTACCATAACTGTTACAAAACTATCCTATGTAATTATCGGAGCTTGGATTTACTGGTGGAGAAGAAACAGTACATCAAAAGACAATTAAATCAGGAAAGTATAAAGCGGTGGGTACGGTTGGTAGGGGGAAGCGTAATTGTTTCATGTTGAATTAGTATAATAACTTGCGACTAGCGACAGGAAGAGCTGAGCCATTTTCGCGCATGCGCATTACTCCTTAACTGTAAATAGTACTTCTAAGCAACTGCATCCAGTTGGCAATTTAGAGTATTGATAACCCATTAGGAAAATTAATAGGGTTAGTGAACAAATGCATGTGGAGGTTAGGTAAGTCATGTACGGTATTTTTTATATATTGTAGGCGTGATTATATACAGGATGTTTATGAACTACACCGACAAACTTCTGGAGAAGATTCCTCACATCAGGACAAGAAGAAAGTTTCTCCGACATTTGTCGAAATGTGCATAGCTGTTGGAGCTACAGGCTGCCGAAAGCATGGGAAAAGGAACTTTAGAGCTTCATATTTCTACCAGTACGAACAGTAGAGCTGATGCGGCAGGGTACCGTCAAAGAATTTAAATCTACACTATCCAAAAATTCATATTTCACAATTCTGCAACGGGCGCGTAAGGGATTTCCCAAAGGCATTAGGAAGAAATGAGCATGAATGGGACGATGTTCCACCAAGAAGGAATAATTCGTTTACGCCAAGTCGAGAATTCAAGTAGATGTCATATACCGAACAATTTAAAAAAAAGTGTGGTTGTATAGCAAGTAGGAGTAAGAATTGTAGAATTTCATAAAATGGTTTAACGTGTTATGTATTTGTGATCATAGAGATCGAATATCATTGCAGGATTGCATGCTATGGATGACGTATGTCATCTTTACGCACAAATGGAAGTCGTTTAATTCATACGCATTGCGACGTTCCTCATCTTCAATTGCGAAATCCTGTACTTCCGTTGGGGAATCCCTTGCGCGCCCATTGCGGAATATTTAAACATGCATATTCAAATGAAGCAGGTTTCAAGTTTTTTACGTTACTATGCCGCATCAGCTCTACTATCCATGGTGATAGAAATATGAAGCTGTAAAATTCCTTTTTCCCTCGCTTTCGGTAGCCTGTAGCTCCGAAAATATGCACATTTCGAAATTTGTTTTGGAGGAACTTGTTTTTATGTGAGGAATCACTTCCAGAAGTTTGTCGGTGTAGTTCATAAACACTCTGTATACACTATGCTCAGATACACCGTTGCCCTCATTGAAAGGCCTTGGTCCCTCTCCAAAACGAACTTATTGATACGTGCCTGATAAAACATAAAAAGGGAGTGGGTAAACCGGAGAACCGGATCTAGAGGAACGCACATGGGCAGATTTAGGAGAGAGACCGTGGAGGGCCAATTACTTTAAAAGCTCTCAGTTAGAATGAAACAGTTATAGTCATTCTGAAATGAGTGAGAACAATGCCCTCCAGAAATCCACCCATGGGAACGCAAAATGGTATTTGCCCTTATGCACAGTGCACAACCGGTTGGAAGAAGTTGAGGTGCGCCTTTTTGATATAAATATGTTTTGGCGGGTTGTAGAAGTACAAGACAAATGACTATCCCAGAGAGCACATGAAACTTGCAACAAGTTTGCAACAAAATTGCCATTGCAATTCTCCAAACATGCAGCAAGTTTGGTAATGAAAGGCTGGCATCTTGCAGCAAACTTGCTAGCTGAACGATGCGAAATGCACTACAAACGTGGAAAACCACTCACTTACTGCAAACTTTGTTTTTAAAACCGTTTTTAGACTAACATCGCGCCTTAGTGAGAAAAGATTTCAATCGAGAGTGTGATTCGAACGCACGGCCTGCTAATTTGTTTGTTGTCCACCACTCTACCGCTACGCCACGCTGGTTCTTCTGAAGTAACTAGAATTTACTAGTCCTGTTATGTTACGAAAACAGTTTCTGGAATAAAGGCATTTAAGTAGACTTTAATTCGAAACTGAAAAAGCTTATTGATCCTATGGTAGAGCAGAGCTATGAAAAAGGCTGCTTTGTGATTGTTCAGAAGTGAGAAATCTCAAGAGTATCATAATAACGTTTGCTTTACTGTTCGAGTCGATGACATTTTCTCTAACACACTGGCTGCCAATTTCCCAAAGTACGGTACGCTTGTTGAAACCAAGTTTCGACTAGCCTTAACTTCTCTTTACAGTGATAAACTAAGACTGATTTCTCCTGTTGCATTTCCTAGTGGAATGCCCAGGTTAAAAACAAATCCAAAGAAAACTAATGGTTAGTGGGTTTTTTAAATACAATGTGAAAATGTGTATACTGTACTGTATGTAAAAAGAGAAAAAAGTTACTGTATAGTGTTTAAAAAATTAATAGGTACCCCTGCCGAGAATCGAACCCGGGTGTCCGCGATGGTTTCCGAGACGTAAGTCAATACACCACATCGCCAGCTGTCAAATGTCGTTTTTCAGTGGTTTTGGTGGCAGCGCGCCCACGATTCAAAACAAGTGTCAAAACTGATTGTCTTTCACTGTATACTTATTCTTGCATGAGTCGTGACACTTCAAATTAGGTAATTATTCTCTTCTTTCATTATACGCAATACAAAGACCAAAAAAGAACAATATGTTATCGACCCGAGCACGTACTGTAATTGACTACAGTTTCAAGAAGGAAACGAATTAACAAATGTGATTTTTGGGAAAACAAAAAACATAATCACCTACGTTCTTTATTGTTTTATTTTTCCCTTTCAAACTTCTATAATAAATTAGGTATATTGACCCACTATTCAAAGACTGCGTATATATAATTTGGACAATCGTAAACGGATTTAATAAAATTATAAAACCGAGGATTCGTTCCCTTCTTCAAACGGATGTGTTTATATAAGGAATTACGAAACTAAACTTCTGATTTAACAGTACAACAGCGTTCTGTTTCACTAGATATCATTGAAACGTTACGAATGTGCAATGTATTTATATGTAATTTATATACCTACAAATATTAGTAATAAGTATCAAACAGTTAGTAGACTATGATATCCATTGTAGAAGTAGGGTAGGCATATTGTATGATACGGGTAGGCATATTTTTTAGAACACTATTGCTCCCCATCACTTTCACCGTCTTGTACCGTTACAGTCATTGGCCTCACTTTCACCTCGTCACAAAATTGTTTTTATTTATCTGGGTGTGTAACAACTTTTGCTAGATCTTGGATCTTCTTGGGACTGATTGGGATTTTCTCTTTGTAAGCTTTGTCAGTTGGGATCTGAGGTACTGTGTTTGGCTTCTGTAGGAGGAAAGTGTTTTTTTTTACAAAGCTATCGATAAACATATACTGTATGTGGTTATATAACCTGCTGGTAATGAATATTCAAATTGCCTGTATGTGGAAATATTAAACAATGAGGACTTGCATCGGAACTTTGTTGTCTTTTGTACAGCTTTGGCAACCAGTTCTTAAAATCTAAGACACTTTCTGCCTAAATCTCAGTAACGTTGAATCCTGATTTCTTAGATATTTTAATCAAGTTAACGTATTGATCTGTTGTATAGATTCTGTCCATATGTCTGATTTTCCTCTTGGCAGTACCAGAATTTCGGTTACATTGTAAAAAAGAGTGTCTCCGGACTGGAAAGTATTGAAATATCTTACTAAATCTTCCAGTTGCAGCTAATGCTAGGAAAAACCGCACTAAAGTATTGTTGCGGTTTTGGCCTCCACATGCATCACTGAATACATGTAGCACTTTTATATCAGGGCTTATATTTTTTTTAAATTTTCAACCATAAAATACTACAAATTTCATTAGGACCACGTTTGGCTTCCCACTCCGGATATACATAGAAATCGGCCAACTCAGTTTTGATATCATGTGTGCAAAACACGTACAGCCAGAGTTTCCATAGATAAAACATTTCCTGCACAGGAACTTTGGTAGAGGAAGATTTCACATAAAATCGAAGACAATTGCTGCAACCTCAGGATTATTAGAGCAAAGCTCTTTTATTTCTTGTTGTTTCCTATAAAACTTTTGGCCCGACGCATATGAATAATCTTTTGCTGCAAACAGCAGCACGTTTGGTAGTTTCATTTTAATGCGGACATTTAATCTTTGCCGTAAGCTCTTCGCATGTGCTACAGACATCTATTTGAGGTCGTCCAAACCTAAAGTTATGGTTTTCGCGGAAGTGATTTCTATAGAAGTCGTATTTTACTTCAGTTGAGAGGTTCGGGTGTTTATCACAAAAGAGCTCGTACAAGGTTTTGATGTTGAGTTCATCACTTAAATGCTTAATATTTTTGTTGCTGTAGTGAGTTTCTTTCACAGGGAAGTCTTTGATATGTTCATCGATTAATGCACGAACATTTTCAGGGATTGCATTTCCTCGATGACCATGCCTACCTTATTGTCAAAGGCCGATTTGCCTGCCGCAATTAAAGCTGTTAACCTAAAGAGTGATTTATTTCCTGTACAGTAGATTATTGAAAATGCTTTTTTACACACAGCTACACGTTGAGTGTCCTTCATAACATGGTAAACGAAACTGCTATCACGTTTCAGAGGTACATCTTTTTTAGACCGCCTACGTGCTGGCGATTTACAATCAATCATACCCATTAAATATTTATCTTGGTCATTTTTAAATTGCAAACCATGTACTTTATTCAAACAGTGATCCTTCTCGTGTAAACTTAATTTTTCAGTACATTTACGTTTGCACGCGCAAGCACGGTTCGTATTTGACTTAGCAGGTACCGTGGCACCAGTTCTAATACTCACATACCTTCGTCACGCAGTCTTTTGTTTTTCTGAACTTCAAAACAGTAAGTTTCTGGATGCCTAACTCCCTTCTTCCTCTTCTTAGGTGCAGTCTCAACATCATTTTCTGCTGCATATTCAGACATTGTAACATGTTCAAAATATTTAACAAACACAAAGTTATAAGTTTAAAATACTAACTGTTTAGAGAGCTAACAAACAAGACCAAAATAATTTTCTGACCTGTCAGTGAGAGCGATCACAGCGCTCCTAACTGGAAACTTGTGACTAGCAACAGAAAGAGTGCATTGCAAAGACACGGGTTAATCGTGAGTGCAATAAAAAATTCCTTTCGTAACAGGCTGAGGTACAGATGCTTATCAGAATAATGGAAACACCTGTAGTTGGCAACACGTCAGATGTATGGGTTGGCAGTGGTGTCGTGGCGACCGCAGCGCCGGACTGCTGGTGGTGGTGTGTTAGGTCGGTCTCCATACTACGTCAGGCGTCGTGGAACAGGAGTGTGCAGTGGCTGCAGCAGACGGAGGTAGTGTAAAATGGGAGACCTCTCAGAGTTTCAAACAAGGCAAATTGTTGGTGCGCGGTTATGTGGAGTGAGTGTGACGGCAGTGGCTAGTGTGTTAGGTGTGTCGCGAGGGACAGTGTCGAAGGTGATGACGGCCTACACAACACACGGGAGAACCACATCGGGGAAGCGGAACAGTGGGCGGAAGAAAAGCATCAGTGACAGGGCACGCCGGGTATTAAAGCGTATTGTCACGCGGAACCGTCGTGCCACTGCGGCGCAAGTGACGGAGGAACTCAATCAGCACCTCCACCAACCTGTTTCGACAATCACAGTCCGCCGCGAATTACATGACATGAACTTACGGGGTCGTGTTGCACGGGCCAAACCTCTCATCAGGGACCAGAACGCTTTAGCACGCCGCAAATGGTGCCGCGACCATGCTACTTGGACCGTTGACGACTGGAAACGTGTGGTATGGTCGGATGAGTCACCATTCACCCTATTCCAAACCATGGGCCGTGTTTATGTGTGGAGAACGCCCAAAGAAGCGTATGATCTTCAGTGTCTCCGCCCAACTGTGAAACATGGCGGCGGCACGGTGATG
>JAGDQP010030870.1:1115-22298 GCA_022664845.1 Lepisma saccharinum | reverse complement strand
TTCAAAATCAGAAAATTATGGTGAAGAGGATGAAAAATGGATAAAAGCATGACCAAGATCGTCCTTAAACCCAAGGGTCAATCGCAAACAGCGGAATATATTGAAGCTTTGCAAGCTCAAAAAAAAGATTGTCATTACAATTACGAAAATATCCTCAAAATTTGAAACCTCAAACACAACCACGATCGGGACAGCAGTAACAAATAAAACAACAAGTTGGTCAAAAGTTTTATAGGAATTAAAGAGGAAATTATAAAGGCAATTTTTAGTTAACAACAATAGAAAATATAACAATAATTTTCGCCAAAAATATATCAAGATGTTCATTTTCACCAAATGGAAATTACAGGCAAAATTATCAACGACAACGATTCCAACAACCTCCATATAATCGTAATCGTTAATTTTACAAATCATACAACCAAAGTAATAACCAATATCATTATAATAGGCAAAATCAAGGTAATATGCAAGCTCCGCGATTTCGGCAAGCATAAACTTAACAAAACCGTCAATATCTGCCACAATGGCAAAATTAATCATGCCCACAAAATCAACAACATCAATAAGGCCAACGACAATCGCAAAATCAGGTCTATACCACAACATATCACAATCCTAACTTAGTTAGTGACCCTATAAATTATCAACAACCAGTAAACGGAGTAACACTGCAGTAAAATACGATGCAACTGCAGGACGCAGAAAACCAAAAGCCTTAGAAATACCTATTACCATTAAAGAGGATCTAGCATTTTACACATTAGCATAGACATTTGGAATTACGATTCACTCTTGGATACCGCAAGTCGGGCATGTATACTTGATTCTATATTAGTAACTAAATATATGTAGCAGAGATACGAAGATATACAAATACAGTGTGTTTCACAAGACACGATAACAGTAAAACAATTGCAATTGTTAAATTTAAAAAAGGAAACGCACGTTTTTCACAAGAATTTCTCATTTTATATAACTTTTAACCAAAACTTTTATTAAACAGTGATGATTTACTTCATCATCAAGAAAAAAATAGTTATGAAAAGAGAACATTAGCTTTGGCACATTTCGGCAGAAACCCAAATTTACGCCGTAGAAAACAATGGAACATACGTTCCAGATACGAAATTAACAAAGCAAATAGAACCAAATTTAAGAACAACATATGTTAATTCTAGACGAATTTACCTTCCAAAACGTTCTGAAATTATAATTCCACTAAAACTTATACATTCACGCATGGGGCAGAATTCAGTGTTAGAACCAAACTTAGCCCTACAACAAAAATACGAAATTTTGATTCTCCGAGCTATTATTTCACCTTCTGCATTAGTTCGAGTTATGAACCCATCTGAATGAAACGTTGTACTTCCGCGACACCTATAAATCGGACATGCTCAACATCTTTATGTTCTCCCGGTTCTTACTTGTAACATTGCATCACAAAGTGATACATTGAACAAAGAGGAATATACTGTAGGGAAAGATCGATGCAAATTTGACACTTCACGTATTTTTATAGGTTCCAGATTGGAGTCCAGAAATAAAAGACTAAATTTTACAACTGTGCTATATATACGCAGACGTATTATGCTAGGACAACAAGACAGTCCGTCGTGTTAAAGGATATCAATTCTCAATTGAGTTAGACACAAAATTACAATTTAATCGTATACAATATCCGATTCCCTATGCTCTACAAAATAAAATTAGGCGAGAAATTAATACCCTTCTCGAACACGAGATTATAGAACCTTGTCAAACACCTTTTAATAGCCCTGCGCTCTTCATACAGAAAGCAGACTCTTCTGTTAGATAAGTTCTAGATATGAAAGATATTAATATACATGTTAAATGAGGCTACTTCACTTCCATCTCTACATCATGTACTCTCCACAATATAACGAAAACATTGGCATAATAAATTAGGTATAAAATCGGCATTTTGGAATATTGAAATTACATAAGAAAGCCATGATTGTACAGCATTATGTTTACCAGAATTAGGGACTTATGGAATTATGTGTTACATCAAGGAATAACGAGCGCTTGCAATTTATACTTCTCTAATGAATCTAGCTATGGTAAACGTTGCGCTAACGTACTTAGATTGGTTTCTATACGTTAATGATGAAAAAGAAATAACAAAGTTAATCGATACTTTATTCAAGCGAATGCGGAACATTGGTCTTAGATTCTCATTAGCAAAGTCGACCATTAGTCAACACCAAATAATGGCTTTAGGTCATATAATTTCACTTTCAGGCTGTACTATGTCAGACCGTATGGTTGAGGTAATGCAAAATTACAAGACAAATAAACAATTATATAGTTTTATTTCCTTGTGATCATTCTTAATTAAATTTTGCAACAATTTTGTAACTTATACCCACCCTCTATACAAATTACTTCGGAAAAATCATAAGAACGAGGGAGGATCAACTGAAACCAGTTCAGTGGTCATAATTCATGAAATAAATTGTATTTCAAGCCGAAATTTGTACACTAACTAGAGGCGTCTATGGTTAGCGTGCAGCAAAAATATTGTTCAGAAGAAGTCACCATGAGTGTTGAGACACTTGTCCAACTGTGTCACTAACTTACAAATGCCGTCCATGTAAAATTTGGACGGCTGACAATCAAACCAATCACGCACAGCGTCCTGAACATCAGCGTCAGACTGAAATCTCTGACCTTTCAATGCCTTCTTTAGAGGCCCAAAGATGTGAAAGTCATAAGGTAAAAGGTCAGAGCTTTTAGGGTGGGTGTCGCAACATTTCCCACTTGAATCGTTGAAACAAATCCTGCACTTGGTGTGCAATGTGTGGACGCGCGTTGTCATGCAACACAATGACTCCAGAGGTAAATAAACCGGCCTTTTGTTTTTGATGGCTCTCCGTAACTGTGTCAAGGTCTGACAGTAGCGTGCGGTGTTGATGGACTGTCCTGGTTCCTTGAAGTCGAGCAATAAATGTCCATGGCAATCAAAGAACACAGACACCATAACTTTCTCCGCAGAGGGTTGCGTCTCGAACTTTTTGGGACGTGGAAATGAGGGGTGTTTCCACTGCAAACTGGACGCCTTTGAACTCTGTTCAAAATGATGGCACCAAGCTTCATCCTCAGTAACAATGCTCAGCAAGAAGTTGTTACCTTCCAAATGGTAACGGGATAAATGTTGCCGCAACCCATACGCTCCAACTTTTGGTCCTCCGTCAACACCCAGGGGATCCACTGCGTGCACACTTTATGATACCCCAGATCTTTCACAATTTTGTGAGCAGTACCATAACTCATGTTTAACCCTTTCGCTATGGATTTAATAATAATTGTCTATCCGCAGCTATAGCCGCCTTCACATTTTCACGAGTGTCTTCTGTGGCAACAATATGGGACGATGATAATCAATAGTTTGTTCACGCCCCTTTCGAAACATTCTGGCCCAGTCCACCACTGTTGTTTAAAGACGCAGGTATCACCATGCACGTCTTTCATACGCCGGAACACTTCAGCTGGTTGACAACCTTCGGCACTAAGAAACTGGATGACGGCACCTTGGTCCTGTTTGGACGGATTGGGGATCTTGAACGCCATCTTTCATTCGTTATACCTGCAAAACGGAAACACGTATCAACAACATTCCTACACCCAACACACAGGGACATTAGCCATTGCACACTATTAAACAAACAATATCCTCCTACACACTATACCCATAATACATGGAGCGAACGGGTTTCAGTTGATTGCCCCATATATATTTGGACTGATTTGCATGAGCAAGCATTCCAAACCCTAAAACAGAAACTATTAGAATCACCAACACTTCCACAATATCAAACTTCTAAATTACTTAGAATATTCACAGATGGTAGTACTATTGCGATATCGAATGTCTTAAAACAGTGTAACAACAATGATAACCCCAAAATAGATTCAAATATTTTGTCAATTGTTTGTTTCTGCCGACTGTTAACTGACGATGAACTAAGACATCCGATATATAAAATTGAACTTTTGAGTATAATTGCAAGTTTTCGAAATTTGTATTACTACTTAATAGGAAGATATTTTTTCATTTCACCGAGAATCGTAGTTTGACGTATTTTGAAACACAAAAACGACTACCGCAAAAAATTGTTCGCTGGAAAATTGAACTTTTTTCTTACGCTTACACTCCAGTTTATCCTCCTTCGGGTCGTAATGTAACAGATGGCTTGAGTAGGTATACTCAAATATTACCCACACCATCAGACTTTCAATTTAAAGACCTGCAATGTTTGGAACAACAACAGTAACACAAGTTGAAAATTTCTCAAACATCAGTAATCTCCAACGTGATAAATATTTTCGTGAAATTTAGAAACATCTTTCAGGTGAAGAATTAGGAGATGAAATCACACAAAAACAAGCAAGATCCTATGAAATTAAAAAAAAGTCTTCAAAAGGCACAGTATGCCCAATTGAGACAAACGTATAATTTGTATTCCACATGTTTTGCAATACAAATTATTTATATTACTTCACTCTTCACCAACTGCAGTACATCATTCTTTTTCGCGAACATTTTTCTTAGCCTTATCACGCATTTATATGCTGAGCTTAAAACGATTTAAAAAATAATCATGTGACAGTTCTTTAACGTGCCAAACTACTAGGAAATCACGGGAACGTCTAAACCAGTTCCAAAACACATAAACAGTGTCCAGCACTGTCAGTACTATTCTTAAATGAAATCGGACCATTAACAAAAATCCTCGCGGCAATAAAGTCATTATAATGCTAACAGATTTGTATACTAGGTATCTAAGAGGTAAAGCAATACTCACTCTTAGTATTAGGCCATTATTGATTTTATTTATAACGACTTTATACTATATTTTGGCGTACCAAAGCAACTTTATCTTAATTTGGCATCTTCCCATACAAGCAAGAAATTCCAAGTATTTACAAGCTGACTAGGTATACAGGTTTGGTACGCACTACTAAAATCTCATAAGACTATAGGTGTTATTCAGCTTCAAATGCAATCATTAGAACACTCTCTTCGATATTTTGTCATGGCAGACGGTAAAGAATTGGGACACAGTTCTACAAATGCATTTTTTTTTCATTAAATTCATTCCGTGACCGATACATCAAGTTTTTATAAACTATACGGAATGAAAATGAATTTGAGTTTTCAAAATCTTATGAATCTTCCATATAAAAATGTTAACAACAACGATGCTATAAGATTATTAGAGACGATACGTAAAGCATTTCAAAAGCTTAAGTCAATATTCGTACAAAAAACGCAAAAGCCTACAACTTCCCGTAGCTAACGACGTCCCTTGGACGTCCCAACTTTATCCTAAAGTCCAGGAAACTGGGTGTCCTATATAGATTCCCATAGGACGTACCATCCTTAACCCGATGTCCTGATGTCCATGGGTTATACGCGAGATTCCAACAGGATATGTTTGAGATATCCCGTTCACATCTGAATAGGAGCAAAAAATACATACCATTGTAGTCCTACCATTGTCCAATAGGACGACATGTCACTGATATTTTTTTAGATCACCCATCGAGACGTTTTTGGGAATGCGAAGCTTTTCGGTTCTTTCCGGTACGGTAATCTAGAAATTTCGGAATTCCGACTTCAGAAATTCTGACTTTTTTATTCCGGATCTTTTCGGATTTCCGACTTTTAATCACTGGGTCCGAAATTCAGATTTTTTATTACAAAAATGAGTCTTTCTAAATTACGATTTTCGGATTTTAATTCAGTTCCAAAATTCTGACATTCTAAATCCGGAATTCCGAACACCCCTATAGGACCCCAATTACGTATGATTGACAACACGTGTTACCCCCAAATAAACCCCCACACACAGCTTTGAGTATTAAATCAGATTAATTCGGAAATAAACAGTGGCGAAAATAAATTTCCCCTTCTGTGGGATCTTGCAGTGAGAGTATGACACTATTAGTTGGGATTTCTCCCTCTCAACATAATTTTCCAAATTCTAGATGGATTTTTTTTTCAAAAAACGGGAATTCAACTTACTACGCTTACGTTCAAGTAAAAGATTAGTTGTATTATAATAGTTGCATCAACTCTGCGTAATGTGTGTGAAAGTTATGCAATCTAAGTACAAATAATTAAATTTCATCGTTACGAGTTTGGCTTGATTAACGCTCAACAGGAATTCTCGTATAGCTTAATGGAAATATATTGTAAAATATGATATCACTCTGCGTATGCGTAGTAAAGAAAAGTGAACATGTTCGTCCTGAATCCTGATCGATGAATGATTGCAAGGAAAGTATATATTAATTGAAACGACGTCGTTACTTTTAAATTATTGCGAAGAAGACATATCAGTTAGTATTCTATGTATGTACATAGTGTTTTGCGTATGTGAGGGTTGTGAAATTCGTTAATTTGTACCGATACAACTTTTACGAATGTGGGGCAATGGAATGAGATGAAAAAAAATCGTAAATGCACTGCAAACATTCAAATTGTGCCATTGAACCGACTCAAAATGCTACGTACGTTTTATGTTCCTTGTAACCTACTTAAAGTCGTGGGAAATATCTAGATGTCAAACAGTTAAAACAGTTGTGCTTGCGCAGCAGAGTTCTATTTACTTTCTCTACTCCACAATTGAATTTCATAGACATAGAATTAGACCGGAATAGGGAAGGGGTAACGATTTGCGAAGGTGCCGGCCAAGGTATATGTTGAGGTGCCTTCCCGGCATTTGCCTGGTGTGACTAGGGAAAACAACTGAAAAAAAAATACTCCAAAGAAATTATAATAAATTTTATAGTCATGAAGCAGTGTAAAAAGGGTTAAAGTAGTAGCTATACATGGGACCTTACGTCACGGGATCGTCATATGAAAACTCGTAAAAAAATAACTGAACGTCTTATGGGTAGGTTAGTTTATTTGTAAATGTACCTAATATTCGCTATAGCTTTTTCCCCGTTCGTTTTGCCTTATTTTATCCTATGTATACCAGCTACAGTGTGCTAGGTTTGTTTAGAAAAAACTGACTTTTCTAACCAAACGCACTGTAACTTAATTTATAACCATAATAAAATAAAGTAAAGCGAAAGAGGGAGGGCAGAAATAGAGAATATTAGGTACATTTACAGGTAGAAGTAATTAACCTAAATTAGCATAGCCTCATCTAAAGATGCGTCTCTATAGTATACGTCAGGCATTATTTTTGGAATTTTGTCTGTTGAAGTTGATGTGCAATGCGTATAATGAAAAATATTTAACCAGACCTTTCTAAAGCGTCTTTGTTCTCTATCGCTCTCTCGACATACTGTACGTGATTTTTCTAACAATACATGAATGGCGAATGGAAATAAACTTATCCGTACCGCGCAACAACACCATAATTTCGACTGATGAAAATTGTGACTCAAAGTAAGCTAAAAATACCCATAACCATATCTAACCTAACCTAATTTAAAAAAAAAACTTATAAACTTATTATGATGGCCTCCGATTCGGAATATTGACCCAACTTAATTATTATTTGTGGTTTCCTTAATGTAATTTATGCTACAGCATCCTCTGATTTTAGCCATATAAACAATGAAAATCCCGGAATTAAAAATTGCATTGCGTAATATACTTTCGCGTCTTTGGCACGGGGGTTTGTACCGCTCATCAAAACGTTAAATTTCACAATTGACCATGTTTTATTTGTTCTTTCCCACTACTTTTAGCAGGATTCCTGGCTATAGTTTTGAGGCAATTCCTTATAAAGTTTTATGATGCTGGTGATGGATGTTCTGCACGAAGACATCAACGAGCAAGTGATTAAACGGTATTTTGCCATTGTCTTCCATCGGATGAACATATGGGATCTACAATTTAACATTGGCTTCGAACCATTTGTGTTCCCAGTCGTAATTGAGGCCGGGAATTTTTTATTACAAAGGCTTAAAACTCATCAATATTTACCATGCTAGGCCCACAGTTTTTCCCATTATTTTTTTATGATTCCTGAACTGAGGGCATCACGAAAGTACATTTCAATTTAGATTTTTAGAATGGAATCACGCTGTCACTCTACAACATTTTATCTGTTCTCTACAGCACCCTACATGTACGTGTTCCATTGAAACATAAGGTAGTATTGATTGGCAGGGTTAATTCTAATTGCGAGGGGCCAATGCAATGTAACCTAACATAACCAAAATACCATTAAGGCAAGTAGACCGTAATGTAACATACCTAACCTAAAATGGCCTATAGTTATAAAAATATACGAATTCCTGCTCCCCTTTAATTAGAATTGATTCGATTGGTCTAGTGTGCAGTTTCGTGAGCAAATATAACGGGCAGTGTCATTTTATTCACATTGTAGTGCACATTAAGGAAATTGATCAATGTTGCCAATCCCTTTTTGGAACAGATGGGAGGTGGGGGCCCATAGGACCTTACAGAAACCTGTTGCAGCTGTATTTTTTTAAAGTAATACTAGCAGAAACATGTTAGTGGCGGATGGAAGTAAACGGAATATGGTAACAAACACCTAGAGTCAGTTATTAGTTACAGTATTCCATATTCTTTTCGTAATGTGAGTAAATTTATAGCCTCTGAAGCAGGTGGGCTTTGAGAGATTTTGTACTTAAAGTTCTCGCTCTTTTCCCATTCAGAGTAGTAGTAGATAAAATTTTCAGAGTTCACAGACAGGTCACCAAAAGCAGCCATGTTTCAGCTCTGCCACCTTAGTTGATTCATATATCGTACGTTAAGTGAAAATCCAGCTGAAATTCCACAAATCATTTACTGGGAAGTCCTGCGAACTTATAAAGAGAGTGTTCCAAAGAGAGCCCTAAAACGTCCAAAAGAATTCCTAAATTCCTCCCGTAAGAATAGCATAAATATTTCTCGGTATTCCCTCCGACGTCCCATTGGAATCTTGAGCAATTGCCCCGTTTTCTGGAACTTAAGCTTAATAGGGATGTCCCAGAGACGTCCATAGGCCCTCAGTGATCCACTTAGGACATCCCTGGAATGTGGTGTGGATTTCCTATGGACGTACTTGTGCTGTGTGGGACATCAAGGTAAGGTTTTAGAATTCAAAGAAGGCGATGCAGTTTTACTAGAAAATTTAGCCATAATAGCAGGTACTTCTAAGATGTTCTAAAATCATTTCAATATCGTTGGAAAAGTAATCAAGCGAAATTCCGGTAATCGGTATGCTGTAGAATTCTTAAATAAACACGGAACACAAAACAACTTGAATTTGACGTAACTCGTTTACGATTATTTAAAAAAAAACGAAATTTAAATAAGAAAAAGGAAGGAAAAAGGTTAAACTAAAGTTTAACAAATTCAAAATATGGATTGGCTTTATGTATAACACAATGATACTCTTGTGGATAATCCAAACATTAAAACAAATAGTTCTAAACTATGAGAATTGATGATGCTAGTAAAATACCGAAGTTATTTTACTCAAAGACATGTGATATGCTGAATTCGGAACTACTCAAACCAAAAACTAGGAGAAAATTCCTTTAAATACCCAAATACATAATAATCCGGTATTTTCTTTTCCAAATTTTCTCCAGCTCTAAATTGCTATAGAAATGATACAAAATTAAAGCTATACAAATATTTCAAATTTCTTTGTATTTGGTATGTACATTACTGCGTGTAAACATCAAATCACCAAGGAAACCCTCGAAAAAAACACATGAATCAATATTATCATCCTTCGTACACGCGATTGTAGATTTTTTCAAGTAAAGGAAAAAATCTATGTTCGTAAAAAGAAATTAACATAAAATACTTTCCACATAACCTTTGTTTACCGAATATTAAATAGCGAGAGGTATTAAATTGTGCTCTTCTGCTGTAACCCGCGACCTACATCATCATAGCTAGTCCATCCACCTTCTCACTCCCAACGGCTCACTCTTTAGTCTTCCTTCCTGCCGTCAACCAATAACGGGTTTCAAGTAGTTACACGATAAATGAAAGATATGTAAAATGCGTATAGTTGATGAATGACAAAAGTGGTTGGTTCAAATTATTATTCAGGGCGGTAAACCATCGATCTTACGGTTGAAAACCTAATGTCGTTGGTACAATGCGGATTCAGGTCGATAAAGAACTATTTTACGGTTGAGAAACTAACAATATATATGGTTGCCAACACAAATACTCGGCTGGCAAAACAATTATTTTCTGTTGAAAACCAACAATAAAACTCAATGTGGAAATTAATTAGCTTCCCAACCGCTGTTCGCCAACGATAAATATTATTAAAAATGCTATAGTTTAAAATTTACAAGCGAACCCACAATTCCCCAACGATCACGCACATGTTCTAATACATGGGAGTATTCGGGAAATAGTTGGGTGTAGGTAAATACGGCCCATAAGTGACCTCTGGTCATCGGGAAAGTTCCAAGCATTGTGGTATAACCACGCCCAACACCGGACTTCCTTATCCACCCCTGTCGTTTTTTTTTAGTTTTCAAAGTCGACCCGCAGTCGGTCCCGCCTTTGCTGATCAAATACCGACATCGTCTGGCTTGCTCGGAGAAATAGAATAATACTTCATACAATATGTGATATGTGCGATACAACTGTACTTCGGGTTGGCAACACGGTGGCAACGTTCGTTCCATTTCATCTTTAGTTAATTGTTTTACCTTACTTAAATGTATCCTTACATAAAGACCAGTCTCTGTATGCCTCATTGGACCATTATTGGTCATATAGGAACGCATATTATTTTCCGTATCTTGATCTAATAGCTAACCTAGAATATTTTTCTCGTATATTTTATAGTATTTCTTCAAGATGAAGTTAGAAATATGTGTTTTAATAATCAAATGACCACTTTTTGACATTTTTAAGGTCAAAGTGACGTCAGTTCATCTTGACTTCATCTATTGTTCGTATATAGATGTGTTTTATATCTCCGGAAAGTTTATTCCATTTCCTGTGCAACGAATTCTGTTTAACCTTTCTAGACGAATTTGCAGCAGAGTTATTACAACTTGCAAATACCTTGCCGAACAAAATAAAATACTTCATTTGGTCGAAAACTGTAAGACACACTAGAGTAAAACTTTCATGAGAAGTATAAATTCGCCAAATTATAAAAAGATCAGTGATGCTAGGTTAGTCAATGTGTGACGATTTTGTGATGATTTTCGAAGGAACGATCCTATAGATAAATTGAGTTTACAAGCATACGACCCGAATGTGCGTGGTCTTGGTTTGGTTCAATTTGCGTTTAAACATCAACTACATTGTGTTTTTGAAACTGCATTGGGTTATATTCTTTATATATTCAATCACAAATTATGCTTGTATTTGGCACATTTAAGTTGCTGGTCTTGTTTCAATACTGACAATTGGGAATAAATAGTATTTTAATATATTCCATATAACTTACACAAATATGACGTTGTTCTGACTACAGAGTGTTGTTATTGTTTCTTTAATACTTTATTTATTTAAAACATTTGCTACAAAAGACTTTGTCCAATCCGTCCAACCGTTCTACTGGAAAGATTTTCATCCTTTTCTATTGAATTTCAGTATTATCACGTAGATGAGCCATCAAGAAACCGCATTCCTCTCCGTCAAGTCTGAACTGAATGGAAAATGTATTAGTGTTCTCCACTATATATCTCTTATAGGGAATATTTATCACACATTTTGTCCAGTCCATACCGCCGTTCTACTACACCGACTTTTATCATTTATTTTTTTTAAATATTCAGCATAGCACTTACATAAGCCAACAAAAAGCCGCATTCCACTCCGTCATATCTGAACTGAACAACTGTTGGAGTGTTTTCCATAATACATATTAGAGTCGAGTTTTAGAGTGTACTTCCCTACGATAAAGCTGACGCGAAATTTTAAAACTTATCAATTTAAGTGCGTAGCCCGCCATGTGCAAGCGAGTATTGTTGAAACCCAGCCAACTTCAAACAATTTCGAGCTACGTAACAGTAAGGCATATCAAACGCGGGCTCACTGTAAGTATATAACATAAAGGATGTACTTTTGTCCAGTAGAACATACAAATGGGTGCATTCTGTGCTATGTTATGTAGGAATTCATGAAAACTGTGTTAAGCCATGAGAATGATCGTTAAATTTATGTATCTCTCAGTTCCTCTCATTAAAAAATTGTGTATGTATTCTCGATCATTCTCTCTCTCTAAATCTATTATTTATATCGCAGTATTTTCTATCTGCCTGTCTCCCATTTTCACTGAAAAAAAAAACA
Source organism: Lepisma saccharinum (assembly GCA_022664845.1). NCBI lineage: Eukaryota > Metazoa > Arthropoda > Insecta > Zygentoma > Lepismatidae > Lepisma > Lepisma saccharinum. The sequence goes on along the minus strand of JAGDQP010030870.1, from coordinate 10,018 downwards.
TGGAAATCATCACGGCGATAAAAAAAAATGAAAGAAAATATAACAAAGCATAAATACAAAGCAGTTGATTCTAAAAATTCGTGATTTACATAAACAACTGTAGATTTTGAATGTTATTTTTGTGCTTTAGGCACCTGAGGTTCAGGCCAGGATAAGGATAGTAGAAGGTTATTGAAGATAGTCGGCCCGGGTCTAGTCTGAATTTAGATCCCATCATTTGGCTGGTGGAACTGAAGAAGATTTTGAAAAACGTCAGTCGGAATAGGCGGCCGCTTGGATCGTTCCCAGGACCTTCCAATTACTATGTCAACGCTGTTAACTTAGCTACGGCCACATGGTAAATAAGTGTAGAATTGGTGGAAAGAAATACGATAAGAACCAAGGTAAACTGAGAAAAAATTCCAAGGAAAATTATGAAAAATATTGCTTTAGATATCTTTAAATGTACGTAACATCAAGCTACAGTATCAATATGCATTTTAACAATGTTTAGTATTCATCCATATATCTAACGTTCACTAACTAGCGATATTAAACAACTATTTTTGTCATGTTTACTTAATGCACATGGGATGATGCAAATGTCCCAAGACACACTTTTTAATATGTAGTTTAAATCTATTTAGAAGCCAAACAAAATATATACAATTAAGCATGTCTGTTGTCACGGATCATGTGTATTGGAAGTTAAAGCAAAGCTAGATATATCCTATTTAAACATAAGTATACTAATTTGTACACAGATAGATACTGTAGCTCATAAGTGAAATAGCGCATTAAATTAGTCAAATCCTTTTCGTTTCCCGCAGAATTTTCTAAAAGAAGGGAACAAAAACTGACAGTATTTAAATTCAAGCACCAGTAAAACTGTATTAATACATTATTCAACTAACATATAAATTAAACGTCTCGTTAGTTATATGTGAAGACGTTCCTGTAATGTTGAATCCTAAAACAAGAGAAGGAAAGTCTGGAAGCATTTCTAGAATTTATTTTAAGGCCTTCAGGGACATGAATTATGAGGTTCAGAACTAGATATAGTGGGGGAGAGAATGGTGGAAGGTAGAAGGCCAGAATCTATTATGTTGGTACTATCCCGGTATTTTCCCGGTGTAATTGACGAAAAACTAAAGGAAACCTTCGTCGAGAAGGTCGGTCACTGGGATATATCCAAGTACCTCCTGTATGCTAAGCAAACAAGTAACAATGAGCCATGGTAGCTCGGTTCTAGAATATTTTTATCAGTGTATGTGTACACATATACATGAATGGGCCCACTCTCAGTGATTATAAGTTGGATAAATAAAATCCGTTGTCGTTGTTTACCTTCCTTAAAGGAATAATTCCATGGGTGTTTTATACATATGTTAGTGAGTATGTAGAATAATAGTGAGTATGTTTGTAAAGTTTTCATTCTTGAATAATTTTCTTTCAACAACATTCTCTATATATCGTTTGGTAATACAACTATAGTTCCGAAATACTTTAATAACTGCAGTTAGTAATGATTCAATGGCAACATGTATTAGAAACAACTTACGTTATATGTTGTTTAGACGATATATATAAGTATCAGAAAGAGAAACTAAAATATTACTGTGGTGGCTCGTGGTCTGAACATTTGGTAATGCACATAATGTTACAGCATCATTCATATTATTATTATTATTATTATTATTATTATTATTACGATCAAAAGTACCCGCACGATAGTGCGAGCTGAATATACCACTACAGTCAATAAGTTCGTGGACTGGATGTAGCATGGCGCTAGTGAAGTACTACAGCTGGGACGTGACGTCCTGGTATAATTAGTGGAAGTTCGTCTCTCTAACCAGCAAGAGACAGGTGTACGCATAGAGTGTAAACAGTGTATCTCTGTTGTGAAGGGAGTTGAATGCGCCGCGGAGGGCTTGGAGAATGTCGCAGTTTGAGCAACGGCCAAACATCAAGCTCTGCAAAAAAAAACTATGCAAATCCGAAACAGAAATGTTGCAGCTGATCAGGCTAGTGTACGGTGACAACACCCTGGGTCCAACATTTTGCGGAGGGGAGAAATACTTTAGTGGATTATGAACGTATTGGTCGGCCAACAACTGTTCGAATTGAAGGCATGATCGAAGAGATTGCAATGGTGGTGCGCACTAAACGTTCCCATTCGGTAGACGACATCGCAGCAGCAGTACGGATCAGCCGTGGTACGTGTCACAAACTTCTGGCGGATGACGTGAACATGTCTCGCGTCACCCAGAAGAGTGTTCCACGCATTCTGACGCAAGACAAACGTGACGAGCTGATTACCATTTGGGGTGACCTTATTCAGTAGTGCTGACGCTGAACTAACGTTCCTGAACCTGATACTAACAGGAGATGAAACATGATGTTTACTGTACCATGCACAACGAATGAGACTAGCAGCCACCTGGAATTCGTCGTCATCTCCGAAACGCAAGAACCCGAGACAAGACACGTCACAAGGGAAGGTGATGCTTGAACTGTTTTTTTTTTAACTCTGCGGAAATAGTCCACATAAAATTCATCTTACAAGGAGCAACTGTCAACAAGACTCGCTACAAGAGTATCCTTCGCCACCTACGCGAGTCAATACGTAGTAAATGTTATGAGCTTTCAAGAAGGAAGAACTGGATATTGCTGCACGACCACGCTCCAGTAGATAGCTCTGCCCTTGTCCAGGAGGAGCCGGCAAGGCAGCAAATCACCGTTTTGTCACATGCTCCATCCTTACCTGATTTCGCACCATGCAATTTCGATCTCTCTCTCCGTTTGAAATCTAAGTTACGATTATGTCGCTTTAATTCCTCCGAGGAGATCGTCACTGCCACAAAGATGTAATACTAAAGATGTCTGCTAACACCAACATTTATCAAGCATGTTTTAGACGGCTCTACGAAAGTAGGCAAACATGTATCGCTGCCAAAGGTGACTATCTTGAAGGTCAATGTGGATCTGTGTGTAAGTGTTTGTGTCAGTATCTGTGTGGACGTTTACGCCGAGCACAGCAACCGCGAGGCCATCTGTGTTCTACGGGTTGCCTATATTTTAGATGCCAGTCGACGAATTTATTTACTGTACAGGTAATATGTTGACAACGGTCATTTGGCTTTTCAACAATACTCGCTTGCACATGGCGGGCTGCGCCCTTAAATTGGTACGTTTTTTAAGGGTCGCGCCCCGTTTATCGTCAGGAAGTACACTCTATAACTCGACTCTAATATGTGTAAGCGAAAACACTCCAACACTTCTTCAGTTCAGTATTGACGGAGCGGAATGCGGTTTCTTGATGACTTATCTCTATGATAATACGAAAATTTAATTAAAAAAAGGATTAAAATCTGTCCAGTAGAACGGACGGACGGATTGGATAAACCCTTTTGCAGCAAACGTTTTAAATTAATAGAATATTAATCAACAACAATTACACTCTGTAGTTATAACAACGTCATATGTTTGTGAGTTATATGGAACAAATTAACATACTATTCCTGATTGGTAGTATTGTCACATGACCCGCATCTTAAATGTGCCAATACTCTGCTGTGAATATGTCTAGAAAGGTTAAACAGAATTCGTTTTACAGGAAATGTAATAAAGGTTCCGGAGATATAAAACACACCTATATACGAACAATAGATGAAAGCATGGTAAACGGACGTCACTTTTGACCTTGAAAATGTCAAAATGTAGTTATTTGATAATTAAAAAAACATATTTGGTACTTCATCTTGAACAAGTACTATAAAACATACGAGAAAAATAATCGAGGATAGCTATAGGATTATGAGGTGGAAAATAATATGCGTTCATAAATGAAAAATAATGGTCCAATGAGGCATACAGAGACTGGTCTTTATGTAAGGATACATTTAATTGAGGTTAAAAGCAACTAAATATGAACTGGAATGAACGTTGGTGGATGTATGTACTTACGAGGCAGAGGAGACGTTTCTACACTGGATCAACTAATGTCAGTGTCACAATGTTGCCAACCCGAAGTAATGTTGTATCGCACATATTGTATGAAGTATTATCTATTGTTCCGAGCAAGCCAGACGATGTCGGTATTTGATCATCAAAGGCGGGCATGACTGCGTGCCGACTTTGAGATTTAAATAAACGACAAGGCCAGAGGGGAAGGTCTGGAACTTTCCCGACGACCAAAGCTTACTTATGGGCCATGCTTACCTTCACCCAACTATTTTCCGACTACTCCCATGTAGCAAAACTGTTGGCCCTTCAGGAGAAAATGTGCGTGATCGTTGGGGAATAGTGGGTTCGCTCGCTAATTTAAAACCAATGCATCTTTCAATAATATTTATCGTTGGCAAACAGCGGTTGGAAGCTAACTAATTTCCACACTGACTTTTATTGTCAGTTTTCTACAGAAAATGATTGTTTTGCCATCCTAGTTTTAGTGTTGGCAACCATATATATTGTTAGTTTCTCAACCGTAAAATAGTTCTTTATCGACCTGAATCTGCACTTGGGCCAACGACATTAGGTTTTCAACCTTAAGATCGATGGTTTACCGCCCTGAATAATAATTTAAGCCAATCACTTTTGTCATTCATTAACAATGCGCGTTTTGCTTCTCTTTTATTTATCGTGTGTCTACTTGAAACCCGTTATTGGTTGACGGCAGGAAGGAAGACTAAAGAGTGAGCCGTTGGGAGTGAGAAGGTGGATGGACTAGCTATGGTGATGTAGGTCACGGGTTACAGCTGAAGAGTACAATTTAATACCTCTCGCTGTTTACTATTTTGTAAACAAGGGTTATGTGGAAAGTATTTTTAGTTCATATCCTTTTATGAAGTCAGATTTTCTCCTTTACTTGAAGAAAATCTACAATCGCGTGTACGAAGGAAGATCGATTTGGTTCATGTTTTTTTTTTTCGAGATGTTATTTTTTTCGTTGGTGATTAGATGTTTACACGCGTTAAAGTGCATAGCCACTACAAAGAAATTTAAAATATTTGCATAGCATTAACTTTGTATCCTTCTATAGCAATTTAGAGCTGGAGAAAATTTATACAACACAATGCCTGATTGTGATGTATTTTTCTGTTTAAAAGAATTGTCTCCGAGTTTCGTACTGAGTAGTTTACCCTTCAAATTATAACCAGTATTTTTAAAAATACTGTATAATGGGTACCGATTTGGAGGAAGAGAAGATAATTCGCAGGTGAAGCTAATTTTGCAAAGGGGCTTTGGTTGGTATATCGTTGAACCGGTGTTTGCTCTATTGGCGCATTTTGTTAGGAGTCTTTCTTGTGGCTACATTGTGGGCCAATATTGGAACGTTTTGTTAGCTTAATGTTGGGCCATTGTCGTTGACAATCATTATGATGCCAACATTATCCAAACGTTTGCGCGATTTGTTGGCCTTCCCTAAATAAACTGCAATATTACCGTTGACCGTTGGTTTGCTGCATCTCCATCTACGTAGGGCCAACTGTTTGTGCTACATGAGCGAATTGGTTGAGCCGCAATCGGGGTCGGTATTTGGCTTGTTGGATTATTTAATTAGTACGGGCATGGGAGAGGAAGAATTAGGAAAATGTATATGATGTATGTATCTCGTGGCGAATCCAGTGACGGAGTATTAGAATCGGGCGCAACCTTAAGGGAAGTTAATTTAATACTATTATTCTGTTAACTATTATCTAAAAAAAAAAAAACATTTTTTTTAATCTTATTTATTTAGAAATACAGTTATAGTATAAGGGTGACATATTCCTGACACAACTGAGCAATTAGGGACCCATGATAAACTTATACCTTAAAAACACTTCCCGGGAAAATATCGAAATTATCTTTGTACTATTCCAACTGTGCGCCTCGGTCACTAAAATTCTGGACCCCTTACTATATAAATCTATAATGAATGCCTAGTATAAGGAGAATATATATTTACAAACACTCAGACAATTGTCCATCCTTTTGTTGTATGTTCATGCAACCAAATAGCATTTTGCATTAACAATTTTGTTGTTAATCCAGAGTGCATAAAACGCGTCACTGTCTCCTGCGACAGCTGATGAAAGTTCTTCATTAGCAGTCTAAAATAATATATTTTACTGATGAGTATGAGAAAAAGAGCTTCGGCAATGGGGAGCAAGAGGGGTCCTTACCCCCTGGATTTAAGACTTTTGGAATTTTATTACTTTTCATATATTTAGTGTATACTATTATGCTTTTCAATGCATAGATTTCATAACATGCTTTTGGGACTCTGTAGTTATATTTCCTAATTTATTGGCATTCATTTTATTCTATGTAATCACAAATAGATCAAATTATACCCACAAAATAAACAAAATGGAAGTAAAAACGCGAATGGTATTATTGCACCATCACTTACCTTTTTATCGTATTAATTTATGTAGTTCGCAACAGTTCTTCTAGAAAGATAATAAAAAGGGATATACGGTATATACCTGTACCACAAAGTCATATACTGTACAAAGTTTAAAAGCACGAAGAAGCAAATAATAATATACGTATTCTTTTAAAGTAATAATTCAGGGGCCTTCTCTTAAGATATCTTGTTTGGTATTCACACCTCCTGGTTTTATTATTTTTAATAACAAACAAATCAAGAACAATACTACAATTTTGCAAGGCGAACTGCCTAATACACAATTATATTTATAAAACAAAATATTTCAGAGTGTGAAGGTGATCCTTTTAGCAGGGATCTTTGAAGGTCATTTGATAACTTCGGACGGCATAGCCCAGAACGTCAAAATTCTCATCAACAACTAATATTGTCACATTATAAATTACTTTATTAGAATTTGATATATATTCTCAAGTATTATGAAACCCACTTTTTAAAATACGACTGTTGATTGTGATTTGTCCATTATTTTAGGTATATATAAATATGCACCCTGATTTCCAAGGGTTCTTAAAACGAATCTGATCTTTTTTTTAAAGGTATCTAGCTAAATTTTGTTCAAGGCAAGTCGATCAATGTAGGAGAATTGGTATAATGAAAGTGGAGGAAACGGGATAACTTTGAGAATAGCTATGCAGACGGTGTTTGTACACCATAAAAATACATGGCACAAGCCGGGATCGAACTGTGGACTCCAGGCACCGGACTCCAGGATACGCAAAATGAAACTGAAAGCGGTTCCTTTCCTCTTGATTTGTTGAGTTTTTTGTGTTACTTCATCCATAACTGAGTGATGGCAAAGATATAATACAAGTTACTCTAGTTTAAGGTTAGCTAACAGTAGACCAATGCCGTTAATGAAAATCAAATTAAACAATATTTCACGCTCAGTATAACTAGCAAATACGGTACACGCTGGTGACCGAAAGTTTTTATGTTGCATCATTTGGCCGTGATTGATAACTCATGCAGAATAGAGCCTTTACTTAACAATCCTCTACTTCGACAGCAAATAGTATACATAAATCATCTAATGAATCTAATGTAATACATAGATTCATTGTTATTATTTTTTTCTGTAATCCTCGACCTTCAACACATTTGATCAAAGCACTATTACTTACAGTTTTAGAGCTACCTGCATTATTTAAAGTACTCCTTGTCTAACAATGTCATGATATCTCTCTTTGTGACTTCAAATTATGTATTGTTGATTATAAAGCCACTATTGATCCCACTGCATTAGTTCCGTTGTAATGAAGAACGAGTTCTAACACACCGGAGAGTATGATATTGGATAAGTTTTTGTTCGGCGTTAGTGATAATTCAATGTTAGAAAATTTTGTTCTATGCTCTGAGCTCAGATTCTTTACGTTAATTTGAAAATGATGTTTTGTTATTTATTTTTAATATTTTTGTACCATTCAGCACGCTATTAGCAAGTTCTCTTCTAGAAAGTAGAAAGGGAATAATGGTTCGAGGAAGTACCTGGAAATTTTCTCTCGTCCATTAATGACGAAATTGGTACACTGCAAACATATGTGTTTATTTATTACTTTTTTGTGTTAAATAAACACTTGTTTATTGTGTTCTTTCTGTAGTTCATCACTGTGGAAGTGCTAGTATAATACTCGTTCTTGCCTTGAATCAGCGTTGACAACATAACCATTGTGTTTAATAAGCGAAATCAACTTTCTTTTGTTGATTTAACACAAAAAAAAATGATAGTCGTCCTTACGACATCAAACACTAGTGAATTAACAGCTACTTATGTTGTGTACTCTTTGACTGTGCCAATACGACAGGGCTACGAAAAGGAGTAAGTAATAGCTTTCCTGTAGATAGTGTTTGAGAAAATATCATAGTAAACTGTAGTCTAATAACTGCAATAAAAATAAATAACAGATATACAATAAACTAATATAATATGACCATCTTGTTTAATATCTTGTAGCGATTAGAATAGTTAATTATTAGGTCAACAGTTAACTTACCAAGTAGCTCTTGTAACTGTATACTTTTAACAATGTTTGCTTCGAAAGTTGTTCAAAATTTCATGTCTCTTTCAAAAAAAATAACCATTGTTTCTATTTAAAATTCGAAGTTGCGACCCGTAACAACATTCAAGGAACCCCTTATTTTTTTATTTTTTTTATTTTCAACCCTTGATTCCTCATATCCCATTTAGTATTTCACTTTTCTTTGCAACCCTGTTTTTGTTCGTTGCTATTGTTTCTTTATTTACAGCATCCAAAAGTCCCGAACCCCCTTTACACCATAGTATTTCAATACCTAGGTCTTCCAGCAGCCAAATGGTAAAGTATATGCAAACATGTTTCCTCTAAAAGTTGTTCAAAATTTAGCGCTAGTTTCAATGGGGTCAAAATCAACACCTATTGACATTTAAAATATTGATGTTCCCCCGCCCCCTCGTAGAAGTATTCCCGAGACTTCCCTAATTTCACAGGCATCACAATATGATTCG
>JAGDQP010030868.1:0-22300 GCA_022664845.1 Lepisma saccharinum | reverse complement strand
TGATAGGGTCAAATGAAAAGTTGTGACTACGGTTTCTTGTCAGCGTGCCCAAGTTTCTTAATATACTTAAAAGAACTTGATATATATTAAACTACTGGCATTAACAATAGTTCGTTACTTTAAATTAAGTAACAAACAACTTACCTTTGAAGTAACGTTTTGGCAACAGTTCTGGCAGCTTCGCCGCCGATTTCCACTGCATTGCACAGTAAAAGTAAACATTTCACATTCTCTGTCGGTGGAATGCCAGTCAGTTTGAACAAGTCTTCCGAGTTCAGTAATTCCTGGAATTAATTGAAAGTAATCACAATCCCTCTCTTCAGAAGAAATAGACCAAACAGTTATTACGCACATAAACTATAAAATATATTACAAAATTATTACAAATAATAATTAAAATCATGTTGACTTCTTAAATTTCGCCTTCATGGGCTGAACAAGCAATTATTATGATACTGAAATACTTTGTATTCATTTATTCATATATATTTTATTTGCTGTATTTTTGTAAATATAAATTCTAAGATAAATTAATTGATCGTTAATCAAACCCCGGCCGGGTACATTCTAAAATAATTGGTACTTAATTAATTATGTTATTTAGGCATATGCTATTATTCAATGTGTCTCTTGAATATTTCAGCTGAAGCCAAATTTAGCTAGAGGAAACTATTTCTTAAAGTTTTTTCTGGGAGATATACTCGGTTAGATTCTGACCCTAGCTGTGCTGTGGTTCTTCAAAGCGGCTTTCTTTATGTTCCACTCCTCTGTCTGTGTTCGCTACTTGAGGTTGCCACGACCATAGTTTCTTTGTATTTTTGTTAAGAGAGGGAGAAGTGCCGTTACTTTGAAATCAGTCGTTGAAGGAGCTCCATCAGAGACATGTCCTCTGCTCTAGACAGGCACCTATGAAGGAAACTAAGTTCATTTTACATATATACAGTAGAAGTCCGATAGACCGGCATCCAACAGTCCGGAACGCCCGATTGTCCAGCACCATCCTAGTTTTTTTTTTTTTTATCCTGTAAACGCTTGTGAACGACAGTTGAAAGCGCTTGGCGCGGTTGAGGAACCACTCGGAAGTGTCCACTACGCGTCTGCTACTGTTAGACGCAATCAGCATTGTTCGGAATCAATCGGAAGCGTTCGGACTTTACTCGGCTGTCACCACACACAGGTTCAGTTCATTGTTTTCGCTGTACGGTTTAGCTTATACCAATAGTAAGAGGTACCGCCCGATAGTCCGGCACCGGGCCGGTCCCGAACGTATCGGACTTCTACTGTATATATATATATATTTTCGCGCATCGGCAGCAGCACTGGATAGGTAATTATGAATTACTATGTAACTATTTTGGATGGGTGTTTGTCGTTTCATTCCCCGGAAGCAAATTTTGAATTGATATAAGCTGTAATTCTGGAAGGGTAAAGCGTCATGAGAAATCTTTATTGGGTAGCACCACGAAATCCTTTTCTTGTTATGGATATGTTAACGGAACGGGGCACCAGGAAGACTGTTACGTCTTGCTTGTGCAGTTGTTAATGTCGGGAGCCATATCCACACTGAAAAGTTCAATCTGGCTGCAGCCCACCACCTCCTTCTCCGCGTGTAACTATTTCAATTGGAGTGGAAATATATCAGACAATATTATTTTTAGAGCCACAGTCACTACTATTAATTATATTATATGGGTATGATCGGCAGTTATATCTCATCCCGTCAAAAATTTGAGGGATATCATTCATCGGCAAGCACTCTTTCGGAGAAAGAATGGGCGAGGCAGCGGCCATGACCTTAGTCTGAGTACTATCGCTGCATTCCCCCGTTGACACTAAGGAAAACCTCACGTACGATAAACCTGCCCTCCAAATGCCGATCCGAAATCCTTGACCTTAATCATCGAATCACGGGGGCTACTAGACGAAGTGAAAATAAGACGATGAATGAAATCCATACAATATTAATAAACAAAAATGATAGGCTAAGGTCGCTTTATCCAAGATAGGCATTTCTTCCTACGGGTGCCCAGCATTGCTTTCGGGCAGGAGAGAGAATTGTTGGCTCTTTACCACTTTACCTGTCAGTCACAAAGGTAGCAGAGCGCTGCCACTCTGCCGTAAGCTGCTGGGATAAGGGAGGGGAAAGGATTCGGGAAGGTCTTAGCCAGGGCCTACGTCGAAGGTATCATCCCGGGATTTGTCTGGTGTGACTGAGGAATTACCATGGAAAAACAGTCAGGGTAATCGGTCGCTGAGTCACGACCTCACGAATGGTAAGCCAACGCTCTACCACTGAGCCACTTCCACTCGGTATGGTTCTGTCCATCTCTATTTTTTTCTTCCCCGTTTGCAATGGGCACGCCCAACTCTACCCGCTTGGAATATAACAAAAACAAACATGACCTGAGCATACGAAGAGAGTTACTTTGAAGGTCTGTTGTTATTGGCAGAACACTAATGACTCTTCCCGTCCCTCCCTACAAAAAGTGGATATAAAAGAACCAGACTGATATCCATACAATGCTTACTAGTACTTAATTAACAGCATCAACTTACCTTGGATTTAAGCCGACTCATATTTTTAATTTCATCTATATGGAAGTGTCTGATCGTCACCCCTAGAAGTTGAGGTAATAGCAAACACGAGAAAGATTCTTCGTTTTCTATTTCCACGGTGCAATGGAGATCACTTGAGGTTCCCACCACGCCGGGTGATCCCACTCCAAGGACAGTACAGGTTTCTGGTAACTTATATTTCAAATAACGTATCACTGAAAGTTTAAGAGAAGAAATGATTAATAAAGATAATTGTTATCTATCAAATAATTGGTAATTATATTTGTAATATTTAACGAAAAACTGACTTCAAATTCACACCTACTTACTTCAAACTCATTCCAGTAATTTCATCAAAATTTTGCAAGTCTCGTCTGTCATTTATTTTTAAAATTAAAAAAAAAAAAAATACCCGTACTAACGTTTAGCTTTATTCTAACTGATGTAGTATGCAAACCATCAAAATCTCAACGAATTGGTTACATATTCGTCTCCATAAAGAATTAAGAAAAAAACTTTGTTTCTATGGAATAAATACAATAGCTGCGGTCTGTCAAAACAGTCATGTGTCTGGGAGATGACATGCCTTGGCAGGCACTCTTCTCGGAGGCACGGATGAAGAAGGTGGCCGCCAGGGCCTTAGCTTAGGTACCATCACGGCATTCCCCTGACGAAATGGTCACTCTCTTCTACCGAGCTTTATGAGGCAGTGAAACGGTACAGGTAAAAGAAAGAAAATACATTTAAAGAAACATAAGGAAGTCACTAGAAGACTGAAGAAGAACTGCGATCTCCTTTACTTCCAAGAAATTAATATTACTTTGTGATCTCGCCTTTATGACATATATAATTGTACATAGCAGAACTTAATTTTCTGGCGCAGTACACACTCGAGTTCTCACGCTAAACAGTCACCACGAATAGAGCAATGATATTAAAAACTCTGAAAAAAATCATTTGGGTCACTAGATTTCCAAAATAGATGTAACAAATTTCTTTAGATGAAACAAACGTGTAGAGTATGCATTCGTACTCCTGCATTTTGATTACTGTAATTAGTACTTTCTGAGTTTAATGAAGAATTAGGTCTACTACCCAGAACGGATACATGATGGAAGTGTAACTGATTTTTTTAATTTATGACCTTTAGGCATCTAAGGTTCAGATCGGGATATGGAAGTGAACGGATTCAGGAAGGTGTCGGCCAGGGTCTATGCTGAAGGTGCCATCACGATATATGTCTGGTGTAACTAAGGAAAACCCTGGATAAAACCTTAGTCAGGATGGTCGGCCCCTGGGATCGAACCCACGACCTCCCGAATGCTACACCTAACCCTCTACCACTAAGCTACGGCGGCTCGGTAAAATCGAAACAGAAAGTGATAGCTTTTAAACCCGGCTGAGAGACTATTTCTACACACAGTTCCACTGTTATTTAATTGCAACAAGAAATAATTTATATATAAAAGATTTTAGTTTCTATGTCTACAAATGTTTTTTCGATTACTCAGCGAGTTAAAAAAAACTTATCGTAGGGGACTTTGATGTTTTTTTTTAATATCATAACTGCCGAGAAAAGGAGCAACGTTTTGGAATTCGCTTATTTCCATGCAAGGGACGTAAAGTAACAACTTTTTATTTATTAATTATAAGGGGCAGTCATATCTGAAGAAAAACAATAAGTAACAGATTAACTAATTTATAAATTGAGAAAAAGCATTATTATTTTTTTGAATTTTCAATGAAAAGATATAGTTATTATTGTTTTCATATTATTAAAACTACTATTCTATCCTGGTTGGAAGACCGGATGGAAGGAGACCATTGGGCAGACCGAGACCTCGTTGGGAGGAAAAAATTAGAAGAGATCCTCGAGAAGTAGGTGTTCGTGATGAAAACTGGCTTGATATTGCCTAGGATAAAATCCAATGGCGAACGTTTGTTACTGCGGCGATGAACTTGCGAGTTCCATAAGCCATAGAGTTAGTTAGTTACTAGTAGTAGTCGTCCTAGGACTAATAGTAGTAAGTGGAGGAGGAGAAAAAGTGGAAAAGTTTTAGAACACACAATTAAAACTTAAAAACCAGAAAATTTACTAATATTACACTTTGATGGATGTTCAGTAATACAAAAAATTAGCTACATCTCAATGTCAAAATCATAGCTAAAAATCAGCACATTATCATCCATCACCCACTACTACCTTCAATTTTTAACTCTACCCGGACAAATTGCCAGAAATCGCAGTTCAATATTTTAGTTCATTCAATCAAGCTTTATCAGGCAAGTTAACAAGACAAAGGGAATGGGGCGGGGGAGAGAACTGCCATAGTAGTTACGAAAAGGTTAAAGGTAGAGTCAGCCGTGGCCGAGGAAGACTTTTTTACTTAGCGTCAGTCTGGCTGGCTCCTGTCTCTCCGAAAGTAAGTTTAAGTCATCCGACGAAATTCCATTAAATTAGACTTAGCTTCGTGAGTAAGGACGGTAAATATAACTTGCTATTAATTTCGCATATCGAAACGTCTGCATCTTCAAACAAATAACGATAAGGATAGGGGTCGTCTGGACAGAAAATACGAGTCTGGTGCCAAGCATTTTTTGACGTTAGTATTCCCAGCTTTTACCTGCCAGTTGTTCTGATTTTTATGTACTTGGATGGATTAAAGGCAGATTAAAATAAATTCGCTATAAAGTTCAAAGTTTCCAATTTACCTTGAACCTCAAATATATTTAATTCCGTTGAGTTATCAGATGTTAAAGGACTGCATTAAAAATACTCGACGATCACAGAATGAAGCCGAAAGAAAGAGATGTGAAAACTAATGCATGTGGAAACACTCATCCATACTGATGTATTGATCTGTCGAAATGTGATAATTTGAAACATTAAACTACTGTAAATGTTAAATAGCAAAAACAAAATGTACGAGGTGTCGTTAATAAAATGAATGATAAAAATGTCACGTGTTTTATTGTGAAAACCCATGGATGATTGGCAAGTTTTGTGCAGTTATCATTTTTTTTTTCGGATTTATTTATGGCCTTCAGCCATCTCAGGCTCAGGCCGGGATAGGGTGTTGGAAGGTAGTCCACTAGAGTCTAGTTAGAAGGTACCATTCCGGCATTTGCCTGGTATGACTGAGAAAAAACTCTGGGATCGTTCTCAAGACCTTCCGATTGGTACGTCCGTTCGGTGGGCAGCTGTCCTGTATATGTTGTGTATTTTGAGGTGTTATGGAAGGTCCGATACTGGATTCTAATTGACTGAATCACGTATGAACTCTCCAACTCTTATGAGGATATCTCTTTTGGTTTGACCTCTATATATGGACTATTGCAATCACAGGTTACCTGGCATATTCCACTGCCCACGTTTTTGGATACAAACTAACTAGTATTTCGTAAAATTTTTGTCCTAATTCTTGGCGGTATAGTAATGGGTTGTAAGTTATGTTTTTATAGATTTTCATTAATCTGTCTGTAACTGTAGGAAACGATAGTATATTACTCCGTTTGTCATCACCGGAGCTTGAGGGTATCGTATTAGCTGTTAAGAATACCTATTCTGGCTTAATTGAACCAGTAACGTAAAGTTGCATTTTGACAACCATTAATTTGGGCCAATATGAAATAAATGTTCTATATCCATAGGCCTTGGGGATTAGTACACATATTACACGCCATAAGTAAGAAGTTAAACGAAATGTTTATGTTTTAAAAACTGCTTCAACTGAATTTTAATTTCTAATGCCTTTAGGCAACTTTGGCTCAGTCAGTCCGGATGAATGATGGGAGGATTGGTGGAATAAAGAAAGGGAAAACCCCGAGAAAACCCCACACACACAGTGTTTGTCCACCATAAAATCCACATGGTACGAGCAGGCATCGAACGGATGACCCCAAGCACCAGAGGTGAGCGCTCTACCACTCAAGTGTTTGGAGTGAAAAGATTTACAATGTAGCCGTGTATTGTTCGTCTGCAGTAGGTTTTCGGTATAGTAGTTTGGAACCTGTTGTTCGAGCGGTAAATAGTTATATCAAGGACCATCTACCATTCTTTCTACTAAAGAGTCTTAATTTTTTAGTGAATTTCATTTCGTTTGTTAAACAGTAAGTCTAACCGCTCGTTCTCTCCGAATAAAATTACGGAATGATGCATATACCTGTAATATCTAAGTTACTGAATTCATGGTGCTTAAGAATACCCATACTCAACTTGCTTTTCTGTAAATATCTGTCTTCGAACTAAAACTTGTTGTGTTGTAAACAGAATTCTGATAGTTTAATTATGTCTTGTTAGAATTTGAATTTATTTATGGTTTTTATTTCTTGTGTTCCATTTCCGGGCTTGGAATTATAATTTTGACTTGTCCTAGGTGAGCTGTAGAAGTCGCCGTAGATCAGGCGGTAGCTCGTCTGACTACGAATCGGGCGGCCGGGCTGGACACTTTTTCGGTGCTCCCATGTCTGGCGCTCTGAGGTGCACTCTACACCTATCAAATTGAGTGACAGAGTGTCCTTGATATTCCTGGGCACCTTCGAAGGAAAAGCCGGTGAAGACTGGAACTTATGGACGTGGGTCAAGAATATGTGAAGCGCTACTTCCTTACTCTCACGCGCAGTTCACGGCGCGTGCGCTTCTTTTTTCACACTCTTTCCGTATATAAAAGCATGATGTCTACTAATTTTGTGACTAGAAATTCCCTGAGTTTTCCATGATAATGTTTTCCAAATTCCCTGAGTTCTTAGTATAGTGGCACATGTAAATAATAAGCAATGACGTTTTTTTAAATCCCAACACCACCCAGTTCAAGCATCTTGTACATAATTGGTACTTCACAAAAAACAAGGATTCTTTATTTAAAACAGATGTTTTTAACACATTGAAAAATACCGGTCAGCAGTGAAAATCGAACGTACGACCTCCGCCATGCCGGAGCAAGTCGAAAAATGAATAAACTCAAGGTCACAAATATAAATTTGAAAGGCATGTACTCCGAGAAAAACTGTTAGCACGCAGTTAGTAATGTAATTTATTTTATTTCAGTAATCTCCATTACTACCAAATATGATTGTTAAGACCATAGTGTATTCTTCCGAGCACTGTCTACGTGAAGATGCGCACTCTTAGATAATAAAATAACTTGATTTTCGGCATTTAACATATTCAGGGTTCCCACTCATTTGCCAAGATCAAATTCCCTGACTTTTCCAGGTCACTACTCAGAGATTTCCAGGTACCCCATTTTGTATATATATATATATATCATAATTCCATGGGAAAATAAAGATACATCAAAATATTTCACTGTATTCTTTTCTTAAATTGCTTCATGGTTGGCACATTAGCCTCCAAGTAATTTCAAAAACGATCTAACATTAAATGCCTGCTGTAGCTAAATCAACTTCAAACAAAAAGCTATCAAATTCCCTGACTTTTCCAGGTTTTCGGACATTTTAGTGAAATTCCCTGACTTTTCCAGGACTTTTTAGTGCTAAGGTGGATTCCGTGACTATTCCAGGTGAGTGCGAACCCTGATATTGACGAAAAAAATCTGTTCAAGGAAATTGCATTGTTGTAATATACAATTGAAAGGGCTAACAATTGTCAAGTGTCAATATACTAACCATGCAAACGAAGTACAACAATCGCTATCTTTTATTAACAATACCCTATTCTTGATCACTGAATCTATGACTACATTTTTTTTTTTAAATATTCTTAAAATACTTACATTCACATACATTCTCGCGCGTCCGACACAAGTAAACAAATGGCTTGCTGGAGAGTACTCGGCAAAGATCTCACTATCATGGCTTCAGAAATAGTAAGGTATTTGCCATGCCAGTTTTTGGAAAGTCATTTGTCGGTAATCGCAACGGGACACAACTATCGCGGTATCCCAGAAGTTAACAAATGATGTGCTAAAGAGTACCCGGCAAGCGTCTCGCTGTAATGGCTCAACAAATAGCAAGGGGTTTGCCAAGTCAGGTTTAGTGAAGCATCTGTTAACTTCTAAAGGAGAGAGATTGAAAGAGAAATATAGTCGTGAACACAAGCCGCGGACACAAAGTCGACCAAATGCTGTGAGAGTTGGTTCCCCGTATGGTACACATGATCTTGCGTCCCTCTACTAACTTTAAAAAACAATAGAGGCCCTCACAGATGGCAAGACCTTGACGACGTTGTGAGGCTTTCAACCAACATTTGCCTGTACCATGAATGACAGTTCTAAATCTTAATACTGGATCGAGGAATGCGTGAGAGTAGCTTCATATTTCTCATTAGCCACCGATAATTTTTAAATCTACTCCTATGACGAAAAATGTAACAGTCTCTTAGAATGGCACTGTTGATGGCCGACCGGGTGGCAGAGCGGTCTGCGGCGGTAGGCCATAGGCTCGAAGGTCCCGGGTTCGAGTCCCGGCAGGGGCATGGGTGTGGCGAATCGTAACGGGACGAAGTAAAAAGTTACTAGACTGGCCCATATAAAAATAAAAGTTAGAAGTAAAGGCACTGTTGATGGTTGAGTAATGTTCAATCTTCTCAATTTCAGATAACCAAAAATCTGCCACACAGGACAAAGAAATAACTTCAATTTCGGTCAATTCAAAACAAGAACATTAACAGAACACTATGTTTGGACAAAACTCCACTGGGCACAAATAGCTTGTACGTTTACCATTTCAAGTCTTCTGTGAATTGCATGCTGTCTACTCATTTTGAGACTTGAAATTCGCTGAGATATCCAGGTTTTCCAAGATTTTTTTTTTTTTTTTTTTCAAATTCCCTGAGTTCTTATTATAGTGGAAATGAATTTTTTTGTAATCCCACCACCACCCAGTTCAAGCATATTGTACATTATTGGTATTCTTTCGCAACTGAAAAAAGGACATTTTTTTTTAATAGAGGATTTTAACACATTGAAAAAATCCAGTCAGCAGTGGGAATCGAACCCACGAACTCCGACCTTGCCAGGGAGGTGCTCCTGCCAACTATAAGGTCCACCTCATAAATTTCCCGGAGTTTTCCAGATTTATTGAATTCCCTGAGTGTTCCAGGTTTTCCAGGGTGGTAGACACCCTGAAAAATGAAAGAAGAAAAGTTATCAATAACATGACACTTTGAGAAAGAGGATGAAAAGTACTAGAAACAAAGAAAAAAATGGAGAGGTGTTTTGCCTCCTTTAAAAATAATAAGCATTTTGCATATTTATTCAACAAGGGTATAAAGTCCTCATGTTAGCCATAAAGTTTTATGACATAGAGTAGTTCAAAAGTCCCAGTACAGCCTGGTAGCTAGCAAACCGACAAGAAACTGAAGCATCGTAGTACACAAATGCGTACTGGTGAGAATGGACTACATTTTGGAGTGAATGATTATCGCCACCTTGGATGGAGGACATGTTTTCTAGTCCACATGACTTATCAAACAACATGAGAATGTTCTCAGAAAGTCCAGGAGCACTCTTTCCGTACTCCGACACTGTAACAGATGGATCAAATCTGACACATGGAATTCCTTTCTGGGAACACTCGTGGTACGATAATCCACACGACCCCATTTGCCATTTGTAAAATTTAACCTCCATCCAATATGGCGGCTACGTTGATCATGTACTCCAAAATGTAGCCCCTACCTACCATTCCACGTTTGTGTACTACGATGCTTCCTGTCGGTTTGTGAGTTACCAGGCTGTACTGGGACTTTTGAACTACTCTGTGTCATAAAACTTATGGCTAACATGTTGACTATTATTTATTTTAAAGGAGGCAAACATCTCTGCAATTTTTTCTGTGTTTCTAGTACTTTTCATCCTATTTCCCAAAATGTATATTTCATGTTAGTGACAACTTTTCTGCTTTCATTCTTACCTTTTACCTATATACGGAAAGTGTGTGAAAAGAACCAAACTTCAACAATTTTTACTGCAGGTAATACCCGAGATACCCTTTCATGTAAGTATATGTGAATGCCTCATGCTAAGCCGAAACACTGTTGAAAACTTGGAGGTCTTCCGTTGTTTCGTTCTGGCGCTGTGGGGATGTTTCTGTAGTATAGTAGTACAACCAGGTGCACTAAGCGAACATTATAACTACACTTCAAAGCAATATCTAAACTATTTTCCATATTGCAATAATAATTCAGACCTTTCCATGGTATGACCACCAAATTTCAACTACCGGTATACAAAAAAAAAAAAAAAATTGGGTTACGTACCCTGGATGAATTGACATGGAATGACCCACAGGGAATACTTTTTTCTTTACCTAGGTGAGCTCTAGTATTTTATTTTACGTTTTAAATCTAACTGTAATTGAATATAATCGGCTCGAAGGTCCCGGCAGAGACATGGGTGTGGATTTTAACAGCTAAAGGCGAATCGTGACGGGCCGAAGTCCAAAGTTACTAGACTGGCCCATATAAAAATAAAGTTTACTCAAGTTTTTTACGTGAATCTAAATGGAGCTAGGTTGGCGAAAGACATGGAAAATTATGCAGAATGCATTGAATAAACCTTCTATCATTTTAAGTCACATATATAACACCACATACCAAGCCGCCGTAGCTCAGTGGCAGAGCGCTGACGTAGTATTCGTGAGGTCGTGGGTTCGATCCCAGTAGCCGACCATCCTGACTGTGGTTTTCCTCAGTCACACCAGGCAAATGCCGGGATGGCACATTCAACATGAGCCCTGGCCAACACCTTCCCGAACCCTTACCTCGCCCCGAGTCTTAGAAGCCTAAAGGTCATAAATACAATTCAAACATAACACTACATACAGAAGAGGATATGAACTTACCGTGATCATTTGTATGTTGACCCTGTTTCGGTTGCCAGCTTGGCGTTTCAGAATCTGTATATCCATTATTAAACATGAAACGTTCTTGATTGTCTAATAAAGCTGTCGACGCAAAAAGCATACACAATTTCGGCTCACTGTACACATCACTAAGCATTCTGGGAACAAACTGCTGTACTGGAAGCGTTACTTTTTCTTCACTGCCATTGGAAGAGTTCTTGGTCTTTCCCCGTAGTTTACCAGCCTTATTTGCAGCAGGAGACGACGAAAGGTACCAATGTAGCCAGTGCAGAGAATGACGCTCTCGTTTTATTATTTTACAAGCATCATACCACGACTTGCATACGCATGCTGCACTATTCAAGTCTTGCATTGGCAAGCAACTTAAAATCAAATATAGAAGTTCATACTGGGTGGTAAGAAAGCCAAAATTACTCGTATGTTCCGCGGAAACATCAGTCTTGTCATTCGAAGACTCGGGATCTTCCATTGTGCTCAGACACGCTGCTGTCTTCCTAAAGTCTGTAATAAAAACAACAAGAAATTAATTCTTCTGCTAAGGCATCTTAGAAAAAATATAGGCATCGCTAAAAAAAAAAAAAAAAAAGATCTTACATTGTAATTGCGTAATAAAAGTCAAATCAACTCCCGTGATGTAGTGGGGAAACTCGTTGACTTTGCATCAGCTGGAGAGATGATACAAGTTTAATCCCCTCCTGATTGAGGTTTCTAGAGCTTTTCTTAGTCCCGCAAGACGAATATCGGGATGGTGCCTAAAACATACGGTCGTGGGTTCACTAGTCTCCTGGACGACTTCGAAAATGGACCTGTACAGTACAGACTATTATTGCAAATTCATACTAACACAAGTTGAACGATTTAATATCATTTACCCTGTTGTTTTTCGGTGCGGACTGTTACGTCTTTGTTATGTAGAGGTGGGACTGCTACTATACTGTAATACGTTAGGTTGGATTGAGTTGGTCAGTGAAATATGCAGGCGTATTGCTTAATAATTGGTAAAAATGTAAAGCCGTTGCTCAGACGGTAGCGCGTTTGACTACGAATCGGGCGGCCCGAGTTCAAATTCCGGTCAGGACACTGAGACTTTTCTCGCAGTGTTCCCATACCTGGCGCTCTGAGGTGAACTCAGCTTCCTATCAAATTGAGTACTAGTGTTTTCTTGGTATTCCTGGGCGCCTTGGGAAGGTAAAGGCGGTCGAGCGTGGGACTGACCACCCCACCTCACTTCTTACCGTAGGTTAAGAAATTGTAGAGCTTAACGTAATTGGCTTTGGAAAACTACTGAGGTAGTCTACATTATATAAAATACATTTACATCGACTTCTAATGAACTTGGGTTCTTGTAATGGGATCAGAAATTACATCACTACATCACTAATATACACTAGTAAACTGCAACAGATTAAAACACATCCTTTCAAGTTATTACTTTTTCATCATCTTGTACTATACAATATATATAATTCAAGTGTAGACTATTGGCACAGACGTAATTATTCATAATATTCATCCATTTAAAGTAACTCAATCCATTTCAATTTATACGCGATTACTTATCTCATTTAGCCATTATGAAACCATCTCTACATCACATCAATAATGTAAACTGGTCGTAAATGCAACTAACTAACTAACTATCTGAATCAGATCAATGATATTATATAAAAATAATAATATTTGTCATTCTAACACTCCCCACACGGAATTGAATGAAATTTACTTATGGCCTTAGGCACCTAAGGCTCAGGTCGAGTTGGGGGAGGGGAAAGGATTCGGGAAGGTGTCGGCCACGGTCTATGTTGAAGGTGCCATCCCGTCATTTTGCCTCTGGTGTGACTGAGGAAAAACCTTAGTCAGGATGGTCGGCCACTGAGATCGAACCCACGGCCTGCCGAATGCGACGCCAACACTCTAACCTTGAGCTACGGCGGCTCAGTCCCAACATGGACTTAAAAAGAGTTGAAACTTAACTGCTGTGAACTAAAATCACTAAGTCTCAAAACCTTCAGTATGGAGGAACAACTTTCAAAAGTCAGAAGTCCAGGGTTTCTACATGTTTTTTTGGAATTATTAAGTAGCTGATCTGCCCATCTGTTGGTGCGGCTGCTAAAAATATGTGATAGTTGACCTATGAGACATCGAAATAAATATGTTGGTATTTGACAGTCTACGAATTTTCTATGGCCGCGGAAAACTTGGGGCAGACTGGTTGAACGATGTGGATTTGATGACAATCATAAAATTCATAAATTACTGTAATCCAGTGTATGCATTAGGAGACATAAGTCTCTCCTTTGTCAAGTGAAGAATCAATATTATGGATTTGTATAGAGAATAAAAATATAAAGGATTCTACAAGAATGACATACGTCACGAAATTATCTGACGACATTATGATTTTCCTATCATTGTTACTGATTTTTAGTGGTCTACTCACACTACAGCCACTCCGTTTATTACTTGCATCTCTTTTCAGATCCTTACCACGGACATTATACAATTTTTCAATTATGCAGATTAACAAATATCCTTCTTTCAACATTAATACTCACTACACTTATTTGGACATATGTACAGTCGTATTACAATACACATTACCATGACAACACACAATATATATAAAAAGAGGTGCCAATTTCACGAGATTTCACACTGAATTTTAATTTTATTTATAGCCTTTAGGCATCTCAGGCCGGTATACGGTGAAGGAGATGATGTTGGAAGGTAGTCAAGAACTAATTTGTAGGTACCATTCTGACATCTGCCTGATGTGACTGAGGAAAAACCTCGAACAGGATGGGCGGCTGCTGGGATCGTCCCCAGGACCTTTCGATTGTTAAGCCAATGAGCTACCACTGAGGAACAATTGCTCACTGAAGGCCAAACTTATTTACTATTTCAGCACACATCTATCTGGGTGTCGATTTTGGCAATTTATTGATTGGGATTTTTTTAACTTCAAGTTCTTTGACTTTTTAAGCCGCCCATTTCTGTTCTACCAGTTCATCCTTGTCTTGGCGATTCTGGACCTGACCCTTTTCTAATGCTTTCTTTCTTTATAATGCCTCACAATTTCGAAACAATATCTTACACTAGACGGTGTACAAAGAGACACTCTTCTTGAAGATTGGGTAATATCTTTGTTTTCTAACAAGGAAGTTCGTATTGTTCAATTTATTTATAGCCTTTAGGCATCATGGAAAAAGAATGCGAGGAATCGGCCAGGACCTAACTTGAAGGTACTACCCCATTTGCCTCGTGTGACTGAGGAAAAAAAACTACAGGATGGTCGGTTGCTGGTATCAAGTCTAGGACCTCCACAATTCGAAGTCACCGAGTTAGTAAATTGTGTCCTTGAGAATATGATTCCTCAGTGTCTATTGTGGAAGACTGATTTCCAAGTTCTAAGTAGGTATTAACAAGTACTGGTAGGTAGTAGATTGACATTAAAATATGAGCCAAAGAACCAAACTTCGATAATTCTCGACCGACTTCGTTCTGTCTCGATTATACGAGTGCAAATGCATTAAAAAGTCGCAAACATCCATACCCCAGGTAGGATTTGAGCCAATGATAAGTTTTTGGGAATATCACGTCAGACGGAAAGAATCATTACTTCCGAGATGTATATAGATATGCTCCAAAACGAGAAAACACTTGTTTTTGTAGTGATTCACATTTGCGCAACTCATTTGATATTGAAGGTGCAATTCCGAAAAGAAAGAAACTAAACGAAAATAAGCTAGAGATGAAATAGTGGTCATCACAGGAATCTTTATAAGACACTTATATACCGTACTGGTACCCCGTCGCCATCGTGGATGTAAGTTCCATCCGAGTTTCGATCGATCCGACGACCCTTAGCACCAGAGGTGAGCGCTCTACCAACTGAATCACCGCGGCCCCTTGCTGAAGTAGTGAACACACTCATTCAACATCCACTATCTACATCTTTGGTAGGAGAAGGAACTGCAGGTATGTTAAGATAAGATAAAATGAATTGTATGGGCGGTAACAGCACTATGGCTTACGCCCGTCCCGCTCAGCTATACGTCGATGAAGCTTTTATAAGTAATGAACAGGTGTTAGTCGTAGATAAATGTACACATGTTGTAAGGGGGAAACATTGGTAATCACCTTCTCAAGCATTTGCATGACTTCAAATACCTGTATAAATTGATAATGGACAATCCAGATATGGCGATATTCTTCAAGAGTTGTTTTTTCAAGTTCCTGTCACATCCAATCGTCGTTATGAACTGTTTGCTCTGCGAACACCCAGTCTTGCTTTTGTACAGCGTTTCCTAATTTACAGATTGCCATCTCAGTATATCCGAGTTTGAAAGCCATCTTGATCCATTTTTTGAAAAACCTGGTATCGACATCTGATTTAAGTTGAGGAATGATTTTGTCTTTCTGAACGTCTTGATATTATTCTTTCTGTTAATGTATTTAAATATCCTATTTTGTATTGATTATTGTTTGACAACTCACTGTAAAATGGTAATTAGTGCTGTATCTGGGTTCTTTTAATAAATAAACACAACAAAGTGAAATAAGTTTGTTGAATGCTGTGGTAGTTACTGCGTGGCTGGACTACTGGTACAAAAGTTTGACGTGGAGCCAGTACACAGATATTATGGCTGTTAACTGGGATTAATGTTAATAACGCATGGCACCAGTTTTCGGCCACCAGAAAACTTACCGTAAAATGGGGTGGCGATGACCAGTTTTCAACTTTCAACCATTCATCAAGCACTAGTTCCGTTTTTCTTATATGATGACGATAATAGTAATAGGTGATCTGCCCGAAGGTAGGTCCTGCCCCAAAGTTTCCTGGGCTGGTGGAACCGATGGTAGTTTGGCATTGTCTCCCAAAGTATGAGATCTCGGAGTGGCCGAGGGGTTAAAGCGTTCGCTTTCTGTGCGCGTGGTCACTGGTTGAAATTCCACCGGGGTTAATTGAACGCAGTGGTTCGGAACCCACTTTACCAAAAACTATAGGTCCTGTAAGAAGCTCACCAGCTCGTTTAGGACGTTAATAACAATTCATTATTTCCACAGGATGAAGATATAAAGGACGGGACCTACAGTTTAACGTGGGCTCAGAACCATTTGTCTTCCCACCGGGAGTCTAACTCGGAAGGCCGCGAAATTCATCCTCCCAAAAGGTGTAGATTAGAGAATGGAATCCCATTATCTAAATAGATAAATAAAAATACACCTTAAGTTCGGATGAAGAAAACCATTTTCTGTGTCAATCCTGTGCGGGTGACGGTTCTGTTCATTAAAAAATAGAATAAGCAAAGAGCTAGGCGGAAATAAAACCAGGCTTAAACTAGCCCTAGTATTGCCTTTAAAATAAAGTCAGATTTTTTTTTGGTTTAACACATGCAAGGTGACTGTCTTTCTTATTTTTTTTTTTTTGCTTGACAAAATTTACGAGCCACGTTTCCTTTGCACTAACAACCCCCAGTTTTATAATCAACTACTGCTTTTAGCAAAGACCCTTACGCTTTAGATGTCCAGAACGTGGACTTTTCGTCATATTCTTTGTTATATTTCATCTTCCTTTATTTTGTGTTATATGTTTGGAATAAGAGTGACAAGTGTTGCCGGATACTGGTACTTAGCGGACACTTACTGGTAACACGTTACACGTGGCTGAAAACTGGTATTTTCTGCTGAGCAATTTTTATATTACGCGTTACTTTTTTTTTATTCTTTTATAGAGCGTTAATACATGACTTCAACTCCAAGCTCCATTTACTCAAAAAGATTTTCCGGCATTACTGTTGCAAACGGCTCTATCAAATATAACCTAATTTTTTCACAATTTTCAACATTTTCGATGATAGTTTTCCATTTGGTCTGCTACAGAAAAACAGCTTTCCTACGTATTTACATACAAGTCGGAAGTTTCTTTAAGTGGCCGGAAACTGGTGCAGTCACTCTAGCTGACCAGACGACTTATTTGTATCGAGCAGAATATATGTACTGTGAAATGCATATAATGGAGCAGCTCCGATATCGGAAGAGAAAAATAAGAATTCTGATGCAAAATCACTGATAGGCTGCGTACGCTATCTACATGAACTCAACTTTAGTTGACCTAACTTTCTTTTCGATGGACGGTACGTGTACTCTGTAGTAGTAGTCTCAATCCGTTTCAAGGAAGATTCGTTATGAAACCTATAGTCAATCCCACTATAGTCTATACCCCACTTTCTTTTAAAAAAAACTTTTTCTAGCTTCGCTCTTCCTGACGCCACTACAAGATGATTGCTACGTTATAACGCACTGAATTGATATTTTTTTTTAAAAAATAATAACAACAACAAAGAACTCCGAACTAACATAATATGACATTGCCGTAAGACAAGCTGTTCGAAAGTGTAAACATTAAAAATACATACATACACAAAGACTATCAATTTTACCCTTTCATAGTGAGCAAATACTGTTTCTCGTAGACTTGGTCGTGTTAAGGAAATTCTCAAATTGTTTCAAACAACACAATTTTTTTTTCGTCCCTTTGTAAAATTATGCCGCTAATCACAAGAAAACAAAATATAACACAGTCGTTCTGCTATCACGTTCACGGTTCACGACTTCACGTTATCGTCAGCGTTGCTAACCTCGGAACACGAGGAGACCGTACAGTACTTGAAAATAGGCCGTTTTTTTCCCCCCAGGGCCGTACATTTCAAATTCATACATCAAGTTAGTATTTTACTACTACAATTTCCAAGTTATCATTCTATATGTGTATAAATGCCTTAATGAAAGGTGTTTTTAAAGTCCTTAAACTGTTAACACAAGTTTAGGCAATGTGAGAACAATATGGGAGAAAGTTTTTAAAGACTCTTATAGAATACCCTAAAATCATAGCTGAGAAATTTAATGATTTTTTAAAATAAATAATCCCCCTATCAATGACGCTCAAACACATTACTCATTCAGAAAAACAGCGCAGCATAACTCTACTCTTTTTCTTGAGCCTTCTTCGCCAGCAGAAGTAGTGTGTGTTATCAACAGCCTCTCGAACTCCAGTGCAGCAGGTGTTGATGACATTCCAACTACTATCGTAAAACAGTGTTCTCATTTACTTAGATATCCTCTTTGCTCCCTCATTAATGAGTAATTTCTAACGGGCATCTTTCCGTCCCCCCTAAAACTGGCCCGAGTGATTCCTATTTATAAAAAAAAGGTGACACTTGCGATATGAAAAACTATCGACCTATATCTATACTTCCTGTTTTCTCTAAGATATTTGAACATGCTATGCTTCGAAGATTAAGTAAATACATTCTTTCCAAAAATATTATATCTAGTTCCCAACACAGGTTTATAAAAGACAGATCAATAGAAACTGCCCTTTTCTCTTACTTGGCTAGTGTCGCCAATGCTCTCAATACTAAAAATATTGTATTAGGTATGTTTATTGATTTACCTAAGGCATTTGATAATGTAGACCACACTATCCTTCTAGATAAGCTACAGTCTTATGGCATTAGAGGAAATGCACATGACTGGATTCGTACCTATCTAAGGAATAGGTATCAAAGTGTTCAAGTGAAGAAAACTGTAGAAATCGAACTACACACATACTCATCAACAAATATATTAGTAACAGAAGGCGTTCCTCAAGGGTCAATTCTTGGACCTCTTCTGTTTGCTATTTATATTAACGATCTCCCTAATTACATTCTCCCTATCAAGAGTGTCTTGTACGAGACGATATAAATGTAATAATAACAGGACAGTCAACAGAAGAGGCGCAAATAAAACTTGCAACTGCAGCAAATGAAATTAAAAAGTGGTTAACATCAAACAAACTGACCCTGAACACATACAAGACAGCGATTGTAAACTTCCATTTTCCAGGCCAGCCTAAATTGTTTAACAGGTCACTATTGATTCGACTTCACTAAACTGCTCACAAATCACTAAATTATTAGGTGTGACAATAAGTGATACTCTAACCAGGGATGATCATATAACAAGTCTGAACAGTAAATTGTCTTCTCTTTGTTATGCCCTTTATAGGTTAAAAAGTACTATGACAACCCAAACATTACTAACAATATATTATTCAATATCCTATTCCTTGACTAATTTTGGAATCATAATGTGGGGATACTCTAGTAAGTGCTTAAATACATTTCGGCTATAGAAGAGAGCTTTAAGAATTATTTATGGATTAAAAAGAAATTCAACATGTAAACAAATTTTCAAAATTCAAAACATCCTGACATTATCAAGCATATACATATATAGGGTAGTATTGTTCGTTGCACAGAATAAAGAATTATTTATTCAAACCAAGGATGTTCACAAACATTACACCCGTCAAACCAATAACCTGTTCATTGTATCTCAAAATTATGCTGGCTTTCACAAATCTACGTATGTAAATTGTATTAAACTCTATAATAAGCTACCTATAAATATTAAATGTATACCAAACCTTAATAGATATAAATCTGAACTTCGTATACTCCTTAAGAGCAAATGTTACTATTGTGTAGAAAATTTCTTAAATGATATGTAGAAATTGTATGCAGTGTCTACTATTCTTGGACCACAACGTATGAAGTTTTTACACCCACGATGTCCGTAGATTCGTCTCTTATGACACTGAATTTTACAGACTTTAGGGCATTCGCTAGTTCTGTTTTATGATACCTACCAATAACATTTTCCAGGATTACTGTACGCTTAGTGCGTTTCATTATCATTTATTCTGCGATTTTTTAATCAGGAAAGGACTGTTTTATCACGTCTTGCAAGTGTTCCATTGTTTTTAATGATATGTTATGCTCTGCTAAGAAACCCGCGAACTTAATTTCTGCTACGTTGGACAGTTTATGATTTATGTTTACTGAGTGGTCCTCTTTTATTAAAAATGAACTTAAATTACGCTGACTAGAAAAGACACACCTTTCATATTTTTATGCGACTTTCACGTTTGTTGTGTCTTTTCATATTACTTAGTTCCGATACAAAACTTACCTTACATACCTTACACTTAGCTTTTTCCTCAGTCACTGGATCACGACATAACCAATTCTTGTATTCTGATTTTCCCCCACGCTTGGCTGTATCGTTGTTTTGTTCTTGGAGTTTTATTCACAGCTTTCTCTTTCTTGGTGTAGATGGACGACATTCGTCCTCGGAGTCCATTCTTATTTACTTACAAAGGACGTATGAAACTAATAATATCACTAACTTTTATGAAAATTTTCATAAAACGCAGCGAACTTTACCGTCCAATTTTATATATTTCACTGGCATTTTTATATATTTTACATCCACTTGACACTATTCAAATCCTGATCGCAACCTGGAAGAATTGTGAATTAAAGCGACATTGATTCAACTCCTTTGCAGAACTAACGAGACTTCGCCGAAAAGAAAGCCAAGCCAACGGAACATTCCCGAAACGAAAGCCAACGGGAAATACCCGAAAAGCAATTCTCAATCTCATCGCTGTTGTAATAGGCCTACTCACCTGACTTCGCTGCTGATCGCTAGGTCACCAGATAGTCCATTCAATTGAAGAAATATTTTTAGTTAACTATTCCTTTATCTGTTTGATGTGATAATTGGTCTTTTATTTTCAATTTTATCCAGGGCCGTGCAAAATGCATACGGTCCTGCATTTGGGCCGTATACCGTACAGAGGGGAGAAATTACCGTTCAAATAAGGCCAGGCCGTACGGTTGGCAACACTGGTTATCGTAGGTGGTCACATTCGCTCCGATTCGCTCTTGAATGAATTGCTTTATCTAAATGGTTAAAAACTAAATACATGTTAATTTCAGAAGAAAAATCAAATATAATGACATTTTCAAGAAGGAAAAAAAATTATCTATAACAACAATATTAAAAGATTAACTAATATACCTATTGTAGATATCATAAAATACCTAGGTTTAACTCCAGACAAAAAACTGTCATTTCAAGCGCATTTTAATAAATTATATATCAAACATAATAAATTATTAAACATATTAAGATCTATTGCTACTACATCATAAATATACAAAATATAAGTAAATTAAAAGTGAATTTCCAAACTAAAATAACCGTATGGAATTAAATTAACAATAAATATGATAAATATATAAACAAAATATATACTACCACAAAAATCCTATTTACAAAATACCATGTCCTGCTGAAACTATAGATAGCAGACATATAATAAAATTTAGACATTTCCAAGAATATCTTGAAAAATGGAAAGATTTTTATTTTATAGATACAGATGGAAGTAAAAATGAAGAAGCAACGATCTGCGGGATTTGGGACTCACAAAAAAGGTATGCACTTCAGTATAAAATTAAAACCATATTAAATATATATTACGCGGAAAGTTTTGCTTTATATAAGGCGGTAGGGTATAGTTTATTACTTAAACAGAAGAAAATATTAATTTTAACAGACTCAATGAGCGCAGTTCAATCAATAAATAGAAATTACAAACAGATGTACTCCTCACGCCTCATAATATTAGACATAATTGAATTAATTAATTTAAATTAAAAAAATGGGAAAAGACATACAATTCGCATATGTTCCCAGTTATGAAAAGCTACCCGGACATAAAGATATAGTCGATATTTATGCGAAAGCGAGTAGAAATCTTCTTAATGCATCCTGAACTAGAATTTGTTGGTCTGACATATAAACGATCATATCTGGTGTAGTAAAAAGTAATAAATTATTTTGCTAATAGATGGCTTCAGTGATCTGTATCTCGCGTTGTATAAGTCCGATCGGGTTCAACGAGATGGCGTTCAAACGATGAGATTGCGTACTACAAACACTGTTCAGATAGTTATGATGAGTTGACTCAGTGTTGTGTGAGCGCGCGTCAAAATGGACACTAGCAAAGAGAAAATACGCA